>JBBMKF010000112.1:4371524-4381839 GCA_037834155.1 Curcuma caesia
ATATGTTATTAGTTGCAATCTGTTTTGTTACTTTGAATGAAACCCCCCCCCCCCCCGAACTAACTCTAATTTCTAACCCTAATTCCTAACACTGATCCTAATTTCTAACTCTGATCCTAACTCTGTTCTTTGGTGTTGTTTGGTTCAGTTCTAATAGCATAAGTTGTTGAGAATATGGTTGATTGGATTGAATTTTGTTAAGGCTTCAGTTGTGAATTGAACCGTTAGATGAAATTGTGTTGGAAATGTTTCTGTTGAGTTGTAGCATAACCCTAATTAAGTGTGTTGGCTAATTGTAAGATTTGTTGAATAATATGTTGTTGTTGATGTTGGTTTGTGTTGAATGATACAATGTTTGGTGCTTGTTTAGGATTGAGTATCAATTTGTAACTTGTATTGTATGTTGAATCATGGAATGTTTGGTTACAAATGATGAAATGAACCATGGTACATTATGTTGAACTTGAGTTGTTTGGAAATGTTGTTAGCTGGTTATATGATATGTAATGTTTGTGATCACATGTAAATGGATTTTGTAAAATTGATTCATGTTATGAATAAAGTGTTGTGAACATATTTTGTATTGTATGTTTGTGTATATAGTGTTGTAGGTTGTGTGAATGAAATTTATGTTGTATGTTTCTTAATAGGTTTGTGGTATTTAAAATAAATTGTTGTGTGATTATTTGTTTGATGTGTGCAATGAGAATGTGTTTATTTTTAGATAATTCATGTTTAGTTGTGTAAGGTTTGTGGAGTAGTTTGTTGTATGTTAATATAAATAGGGATGTATCATAGGTTTAAGAGTTATTTATGATTAATATTCTTTTGAATTAATAAATGGATTGTGTATATAGTTGGGAATGAATAAGGGTGATCAACAAATAAAAACCCCTGCACCATGTTATCTAAAATAACTCCCTGTCATTGAGTCCATGAGAGACGATCGGGCCCCTACTATATTACTTAAAGCGATAATTAGGGATTTGGTAAATAATTAATAAATTTTTAATTTTGATAAATAGACAGACTCATCACTCGCCACTGCTTGGAAGCTAAAACCTGAAATTTATACTTAATTGATTAAAATTCATCTACATAATAATTTTAATAAAAAATAGAAAATTAAAAAAACACCTCTAATTATTCAAATTATCAAAAGAGGGTTACTCTTTTTAAAATTATCAAAATAATGTCTCATTTATAATTTGATACCTAAACGCTCATTTGTGTTCCACTTTGGAGCAGATTTAACCAAAGATAGGTCAAAGCTATTTCATTAAAATCAATTTCATGGAACTAAGGTATTGAGGTTCTTACTCCATTCTTGGGAAGGTTTATTATTATTTAATTTGAGAACATTCTAGTCTATAGTTTGTCTGTGCAGGAACATATGGAGTATCTCAAAAATGTTCTTCAAATCGTGAGGGAGCAACAGTTTGTTAGCTTGCAAAAGTGCCATTTCTTTACATTTTTTTTTGGGTTATGTGGTTTCTAGTGAAGTTATGAAGATGGATCCTAGAAAGGTAGAAGCCATAGAGAGTTGATTAATTCCTAAAACCAGGAGCATGGTATAGTCTCTTTCTATAGGAGATTCATTGAATATTTCATTTCAGCACACTAGCTCTCTAGTAGCTCCTATTACCGAATGTCTCAAAGGCGGACTTTCAAATGGACCAAGAAGGTTCAAGAAGTTGTGCATCTATTAAGACAAAGATGACAACAACCCGATTTTGACACTTCTAGAGTTGAGCAAAATGTTTGAATTAGATTGTGATACATCCAAAGTAACCAGAAGTGTTCTTCAGCCAAGAAGCAAGTCACATTGCTTGTTAAATGATGCAAAGAGGAACTATTCCACTTATGACAAAATTATATACCATCATTCGAACTCTTGGTCATTTGAGCATTCAACAAGAGCTCATTGGAGTCTAATTTTGGGTTAATAATTCATGAAGTACTCAAAGGCCAAAAACTTAATTTTTGAGCAGCCCATCATTAAGCATAAAGTCATTTAAAACATTAAAGTTGGTCTAATTCCTCTCTTTAGTAGTCAAAAGTGTCTTAATTATCATGTGTGTTGATAGTTGAAGTTTGCAGTGTGTTGGTGTTATAGGCTGGAGTGTGTGCCGAGAATTGTGTTGTCTTGAAACTCTAGTTTATTACATGAATGTGCGTGAATTCCCATTCTTGGAGAAATGTTCCAAATATAAGAGGAAGTCGAATTTTACAAGAAGAAATATATCCTTGAAGTGAGAAAAATAACTATATTTGCCTTATAATTTCTTATCATCTCTTGGTAGGATTCTTTTGAGTAGTGAACTAAATAAGCATTCTTATACTTGAGATGGCGTTGCTTATCCTCAAGGTGGTGAATTTATTCCTATCATATCATTTCACATCACTGGACCGGTATCACACTAAGATTGTTTTTTCGTTTCGTGCAAAAAAAATATTACAGTTTAGTGCATGACCTGAGAAATCTGATGCCATTTGTTAGAAATGTTTTAATTTCAAGAGGTTACTCATACAAAACAATCACCATAGGTGTCAAGAAATATCACATTTTCAGTGCAGATGAATATTATGTTATTGCCTAAGACGGGCAGCACAGCAAGTCGAAAAGCTGCATTAGCAACATCAATATAGTTTCAAGCAGATCAAGCGGCCAATCAGACACCAAAAATCCTCATCTGAAGTCTTTCATGTAAATAGCATTTTCAGTTCTTCGATGCGTGCGGCCCGGACTTCATGATCAGTTAAAGCTCCAGATATCATCCTTTGTTTTCGAGCCTGTACAATTTGCATCCTCTCCTCCACAGTTCCCTGTCCAATATACCTTGATGTTAAACAGTAGTTATTCTTCCTAATGAATAGATCAGAATCAAAATAGCACTTGTCTCTCAAGAAACAAAAGCTTTCCTCACGTAGATGGTAATAATACCACTGGAATAGAATTTCATGACTAGGGGTGTCCCATTCTTCAAACTGAACCAAACTAAACCAAATCATGATAACTCAAATTTCTTTTCAAAGCATACCAAACCAAATGGGTTACAGAATTAAAACCACCGAAATGGTTGGGTTAGTTCGGTTTGGTTTGATTTAAATTGAATTAGCATAATATTCTTTTTCAATTAAAAAAACTGATTCATCATTCAGACTAAACTTCATATTTACAATTAAAGCTTTAATACATAAATATTAACATTCTACATCGTTTCACTTGAGATAAAATAAATTGGTTGGTGAATTGGTAAAAAAGAGATGTACTCTACGGTAAGGGAAAAAATTTAATACTCTTACAATCATTGCTATATAATTGACATATAATATTAACATATTAAAATCTAGGTAAAACAAAGCAAAAAATGCCTACCATCTTATTTTTGCATCAGAACCTCCCAGATAAAAGCAAAGCAAAAAATTTAACTCTATGAACACATAAGAACACAAATTTAGAGCAATGAAATCTTTTTCTCCAATGAACACCATCAGATATGCAGTCTTTACCTTTACAATAAATCTTTTGATAGCAACACTTTTGGTTTGACCAATACGATGAATTCGCATCACAGCCTGTTCTTCAACAGCTGGGTTCCACCATGGATCCTAAGGGGAACAAAGGGCAGAAGAGGTAATAAACAAAAGTATTTCACAAATGAATGACATATTTAACAAACATATACATAGTTCTAATGGAATGCAGCTAATAGTTGTTTCATAATAGTTCTAAAGGAATAACATTTTCACAGAAGTATTTTTTAGATTTTCATAGTAGTTGCTTCAACCATTTCATAATTGTTATGGTAGAACTCACATTTTATGTTAACATAATTCAGACTAATGCTATTAGTTACAAGAAAGTTAGTCAACATCAGTAAGCTAATTAAGTTGATTCCATTAATTAATTATGCTGAGCACCAATCACTTGAACGAGTGTAAAAACTTACTCGAGAACCTTCACAGGGTTAGGAAGAACAAAATATAACCCACTAAGGTATTCCAATTCCAAGTCCACGATTAAAATGCAAATACTAAATTACTTTTGCCTCAATCATTGCCACTCTAGATAAAGACATGGCACTATGTGAGATTAGTGTGGAGCTTTGATGAGGGGGAAAATATTTTAAATATCTTAGCATCTAGGATTTATCCTACTCATTTCAGAATTTTGAACAAAAATCAAAAGTTTTGCCATACAAAGTAATGTATGACAAGGAGGAAACTTCAGGTAGAGTTTTAGCATGACCAATATTTGTATGTCTATCAATATCAACCATAATAATTGTAAATAATTAAACATCAAATTCTGCAATTTCTTCAAAGGATGGGCGCAAAAATTATAGAAAGCTGTAAAATACTAGGGATTAGACTGTTCAGCATAAAGTAAATTACTATTCATACCATGAGGAAGGCACTAGTTGCTGCTGTAAGATTTATTCCAACACCACCAGCCTTCAATGACATAAGTAGTATCTATAGGAAGAGAAGTCAGTCACCTTGGATGCACAATTGACGAAATGAAATTCACAGATACGCAAACTTTTGCAATGCAAAATATTCTGACAAACTCACCGATATATTATTGTCCTCTGCAAATTGACAAAGCACTCTTTCTCGTTGCTGTTGATTTAAGGTCCCGTCCAAACGAACAAATGAAAAATTGTGCCTAAAAACAACAAAATTACAGCTCCAATTGCATGGTAGAACATAGAAATAGCTAGAAGGAACATATAGAAGAGGATGATATTTAGATTGTGGACAACAACCGTGACTATCACAGAGCTTAAATGATTTAAAGTCCCGTCCAAATTCTCATTTGCTTTCTTAGTTTGTTTTTTTATATTATTCTCTTGATTTCAATTCATTTAGATAACCTACTTTGCATAATGACTAGTACTCGACTTCACAATCCCAAAGGATGATATTTTATTACTTGACAACAACTGTGCAGTTGTAGTTTGTGCACATCAAATTTTTTACATCGTCATTGGAGATTGTGTCAAATCGATATTACTTTCATTGCAATTTGATTAATCTAGATTTTCTTTTCTTTGTTATTGTTATTTTTCTCTTTATTTCCTTTTTCTCTTCTACTTCTCTTTTCGACCTTTTCTTTTTCAGATAAATAAGTTTCCTTTTATGCGAAGGTCTGACAAATCCAGAGTTTTTTCAAACAGATCCCGAAATTGAAAAAAATTTCCATAAAATAAGGAACCTACAAAAGCAACTAGGGACAGAGCAAAAACAAACAACATCCACCATAGCTGACGACAAGAACATGACATTGAAAACTATGTCGGCCCTAACACGAGAGGATTGAGGTCTAGCATCACAAGACCTCCGATCGATGCCAACAATTTCAGTTAAAGTTCGCATTGCTATATATGATCTAGCAGCACCAATTTGGAGGCGTACCTATGAACAACCCTAATCTGCACTTGATATTTTTGAAAATTTGTGAAACTCTAAAATACAATAGTGTCTCTACAGATGTTATTAGGTTGCACTTATTCCCTTTCTCTCTAAGGGATAAGGCAAGAGTATGACTACATTCACTTTCGATGGGGAGTATCATGACATGGGAGCAACTTAAACAATTCCTTAACAAATATTTCCCTCCTAATAAGATTGCGCATCTGACATCTAATCACAAACTTCACGTAAAAAGATGGGGAATCTTTATTCGAGGCATGGGACCGATTCAAAAGACTCCTACAACAATGTCCACATCACAAACTTGAGAAGTGATTGATCATCCATACCTTCTACAATAAAATTAACTATGCAACAAAGATCTCCTTAGACTCTGCAACTGGTGGGGGACAAGGCCTATGTTATCATAGAAAATGCGGTGCTCAATCATCGCCAATGGGCAACCGAGTGAGGTAATCCTGTGAGGATCACAAGTATGATGTAAACACCCTTAATCTAATTGCAACAAAGATAGATATGCTAACAAATGGTTTGATTATTTTAATGTCAATGACGTGAACGTAACTAATGTTTCTTGTGAGATTTGTGACGGCTAATTGTCAAATTGGAGTTGCTCCCTTACAAGGAGTCCAAGTTGAGCAAGCAGACATCATTAATAACTTCAACCAGAGGCAGAACAATCATTATTCAAACACATATAACCCCGATTGGAGGAACCACTCGAACATTTCTTACAAAAACAACTCATCAACCATACCAAAATGCTTGAATCTCAAATTGCGCAGATCGCTAGTTCATCTTCGATAGCTCCGATTAGATTTTCAAGACAACCTAAAACAAACCTCGGTGAACATTATAACACTATCGCTTTGAGGAGCAATAGAGCTTTGATAGAACCTCAAGCACGCAGGGAAGATGAAGATAGTGCACATAACGACAAGGATGGAGCGATTAAGATTTCATATGAGAGAAAATCACAATAGAATCTGAAGAAGAACTAAGCTCTAAAACTCCGATGAGGACTTATACACCACCAGTACCATTCTCTCAGAGATTGGTCAAGGCGAAGTTGGACAAACAATTCCGAAAATTTTTAAAGATGCTCAAAAAGCTTTGCCTGAGCATACCCGTACTTGATGCTTTGCAACAAATGCTGACATACGCAAAGTTCATGAAAGATATTCTTTCGTACCGAAGGTTGAAGACTTCAAAACGATTGCTTTGATGGAGGAATGCAATACGTTGATTCAAAACAGATTACCTCCAAAGTTTAAGGATCCAGATAGTTTTGTGATCTCATGCATAATTAGTAAGACGAACATAGATAAGGCCTTCTGTGTACTTGGCGCCAGTGTAAATCTCATGTCTTTCTCAATTTGCAAGAAATTAAAATTAGAAGATCTAATACTAATGATCATGACTCTGTAGTTTACCGACCACTCCTTTAGGTATCCATTGGGTATTCTAGAGGATGTGCCGATAAAAGTAAATAATTTTATAATTTCTACCGATTTTATCGTATTCGATATAGATGAAGACCCTAAAATCTCTATCATTTTAGGGAGATCTTTCTTAACTACCGCATGTACAGTGATTAACGTTAACAATAATAAACTCTCCTAGGCGGTTGGCAAAGACAAGATTGAGTTAAACTTATCTAAGGTCATTAAGCGTTTGCATGCTGAGAGCTTATGTTACAGGATTGATAGCTTGCAGAAAGAAAAGAGAGGAGTACCTCGCATACATCTCCAAGATAAACCATTGAGACCAAGCAACCACGAGGGTAGACGAAGGAAAGAGTTAACATGTACATTATTCCAGCACAAACGAGGATGAATCTTGAGCTTCCTGACAGAGTTGTTCATAGAGAATTGACAGAGATTGAGCTTATGACAAAAAAAACAACGCTTCTTGGGAGACAACTCATGTTATTTTTCATTCTTTTCATTAAAGTTTTTCCTTTGTTTCTTCATTTTAATTTTTTATTTTGTTTGATTTCAGAACCAAAAGGATCAACGAGCTGGTCGTGGCAACTGCCATGGGCATGGTGGAGAGAGATTCCAGCAAGAAACATGACATGGACGTGCGGAGCCACACGGTCGTGCCCCATAACAACCGTGATCGATTCAAGCTCCAAAGGCGAGCCGTGTCGGCTGACACACTCGTGTCATTTGCTGTACACGGGCATTCAAGATTGCCCGAATGCAACACGGGTTGGTCGTGCTTACAAACACATCCGAAGCTAGGATCTCTCTCAAGAGGAGGTTTCTCTTCTTTTTCTCTCAAAGAGCTCTTCTCCTTTTCCTTTCAAGCATCATCCTTCAAACCTTACAAGAAGAATCATACTTCTTCCTCCACCAAAACCCTAACCCCCTTTTTTCAAATTGTTCATTGTCCAAATTTCTATGTAGGTACAAGATGTTCAAGAGATGACACGGAGAAGAATCGAGCTCATGGGATAAAGGGAAGGGAAAAGCTTCAAACAAGAGTAACAATGCTAGTCCTTACGGCATTATTTTTAGAGATGATAATCATAAGACTCGTTAGGATATTCTTGCTAAATGAAAATTTGTGTACAATCATGTTTTGAGCTCTTAGCATTAGGAATGATATAGATTGGATGATGAACCAAGTAGGATGAAATGGATTGCTAAGTATAAAGTATCTTACTTACATTAGGATCTCCAAGTTCCTAAATTCAGGAGGCTAACATTTTATAAGGTGAAGGATAATTACTTTTCGATTGTTTAATAATGATCATCAAATGACCTTGGAGGAATTTAACATGATTTTTGAATTACCTTTTAGTGGGGAACATAGAGTGCCCTATACCTTTAGTGCTAGACTCTTTTGAGTTGAGATTTCCGAGGAAGGAGGATATGATCCTTCCCGAGCCAAAGCCACAACCCTCGTAAATCCTTATTTCTGTTATCTCCACCGTGTCATGGCCCTCACTTTTTTTGCCACCATCGTTGTTGCTGCTACCATCTTAGGTTAGCTTTTATTATATATTTCAGATTGAATCTCGCCATATACAGTCGGTTCGCCTGGACTAGCACACACAACCGAGGCATCGGCATGCTTGGATCCGAGGACAAGTCCTGACACGTCGCGCGAGCCAGGATGTGTCACCAGAGCTCGGTGATGGGCCCAGAAGCGTCGCCCGAACCTAACAACGGGCCTAGACGCGTCACCCGAGTCCAACGACGCATCCAGTCGCATGACACGTCCAAGCCGAAATAGAAATTAGGTTTTTTTAATTACTTAGAATTTAATCGAATACTTTAGTTTAATAATTTTAATCAACTCCTAGCTCTAATTGGAAAATTTAAATAGACTTAATCAAAACCTAATAAAATTATCTTATTAATTTAATATATATATAATTATTTTTTTAAAAAAATATTTAGATTAAATTATATTATATTGTATGAAATTTATTTATGCATAAACATCATAAAAAATGATGATTCTTTACAATATTATATATAAAAAATAGTAAAAAAAATCAATGCCTAGGCAATCGAGGCGGTAGACGGTCACTGACCGCCCCACCACCGCCTACCACCATTTACAACATTGGTTGGAGGCAGTGATTATTGCATATCAAGATGACAAAAGCCTAGGCGGAACCACAATCTTCAAGATGGAGTTGATATAAATTACTTAATTTCTACCTTCCGTTTCCCAAAAAAAAGAGAGCAAGGAACTATATGCCTAAGCTAGCTCACTTGTCATGAATTATAGAAATATATATTCGACACTGAGTATGAGTTAGATACTGAGTTTTTAGTGTATTTAATTTTTCACATCTTAAATGAATTTTTATAAAATTTTTAGATGAAAAAATAAATTAAACTAAACCAACCAAATTAGATTTTGAGCATTAATGCACTCATCGAGTAAGCTTGTTAATTAAGGTCATGTAGGTTCAAATTGAGGCCAATTTGAATTTATTTTAGTTAGTGCCCAACCAAATTTACATATGGGAAAAGTTTAGATGAGTTAATGTATTTTCAAAAGAATTGGGATACAACACACCTGATCTCACTCTCTTCTCACTTACTAGCGATGTCGCCTGTGCCACCAACACCTTCCACTAACAACCAACTTTTCTCTCTTTCTCTCATTTCCCCTCTTTCTCACTCCATGTGTGAAACATACTATTGCCACCGCTTATTGCCCGAGTACCAATACAGTAAAGACAAGTGTCAACCATCGCTACTTTCCCTTTTCGCTTCTTTCTCTTTCCCCCACATCGTATGCTTGTACACCCTATGACGATTAGAGCCAAACCAAGAGGGATCGAAGTCGAGAGGACCGAGCTACCATTGGTCCTCCTTTCCCGCTCCCTTACTACCTCTCTTCCTCTCTCTCACTGCTCCTATTTCTAACACCACACCATCTGCTACTGCCTACTCTTCCTAGCGTCCCCATAGTCGTCAATCACTTCTCCTTTGTCCCTTCTTTTTCTCCTCTTCCATGAGTCCTTGGTGAGCTCGTGTTGAAGTTTCAATATCGGACCAGAATGATACGATTTCGATACTGTATCATACTGTACTAATACAATTTCAGTATTTTTTATTTTAAATACAAATGAATATTAATTTTAAAAAATATTTCTATTAATATTATGTTGTTATAAATGCTCATTGATTTTATATTTCAGCTATCTGTTATTGACATCATGTTTCAATATTATGTCGTGAGATATTTAATGTCTATTAAAAGTTTGCAAAGGCTATTACGAAGGTAAAAATTCAAACTATTTTTTTTATTACTGTTGCCATAATAAAATATTGGGTAAGAATAAAAATTATAGGAAAATTAATAGTCTAAGATTTGGAACATGGAATATAGGAACCCTTACTGGTAA
>JBBMKF010000112.1:4389207-4411196 GCA_037834155.1 Curcuma caesia
ATTAGAACACATCGATTCGATCGATGTGGTGAATACTCAAGTCAAGGGTTTCAGGATTATCTAAAAGACAATGGAATATTATCTATGAGGACTCCGCCGTATACACCCGAGCGTAATGGGATATTGAGAGGTAAAATCGAACCTTGTTGGACATGGTAAGGTTAAAGATAAATCATGCAATTCTTCCAAGAACATTTTAGACAACGCACTTGAGACAACTATTTACTTGTTAAACAAAGTCTCGACCAAGGTAGTCTCTGCTACTCCATACGAGATATTGAATAGTAAAATATTATTTATCTTACTTGAAGATATGAGGTTGTCCTACTTACGTGAAGAGGACTGTATCAGATCAGCTGGAGGCTAAATATGATAAATGTCTATTTATTGGATGCCTTAAGGAAATGAGGGGTTACCAATTTTATTCTTCCGTAGAACAAAAATATTTATTTCACGTCATACTGTATTCCTGGAAGAGCTTCTCTTACAGTAAATAGTAGGAATAGAGTTAGAACTTCGTGAAATTCAGGAGACTCAAATACACATTAACGACACACCTAGTCAAGAACCACAACCGATTACTCATAGTGATGAGCCATCGGCTGAACCTTTGGAGACACAGCCTCTTTATAGGTCCAGTACGACACGTAATATTTCAAAGAAATATAGATTTCTCGTAAGTGAATCAGATGATATGTCACTCATCGAGCATGAGTAAACTACTGATCATGAAGAGGTTCTGAAAAGTTTAGAAAGGGATAAATGGTTAACAACCATGAAGTCAGAAATGAATTTCATTAAAGCCAAGTTTGGAACTTGGTGGAATATCTGTTTAGATGAGGTGATTAAAGAGTTTGATTCCTCACAAAAATCTGACGAACCCTTTGTGTATGAAGAGGTTAGTGGGAGTGCGATCGTATTCCAATAATTATATGTTGATAACATATTAATGAAAGGAAATGATATGTCTATTCTGCAGTCAGTCAAATTATGATTAGTCAAATGTTCTCCATGAAAGACATGAGAGAAGCGACCTAAATCATTGGGATTAAGATCTATATAGATAGATCAAAGAGGTTGCTTAGTCTTTCGCAGTCTACACATATAGACAAGATGCTAAAAGCGGATTAGCATGCTTGAATCCAAGAAAGGTTCACCTTTCGAAGTCTACGTGTCCACTGACAAAAGACGAGAGGATTTACATGAGTTAGATTCCTTATACTTCAGCAATAGGATCAATCATGTACGCTATGATGTGTACAAGGCCTGACATATCATGTGCTCTAAGTGTCAGAGTGGATACCGATCAAATCTAGGAATGGATCATTGGATGGCTGTCAAGACAATTTTTAAAGTACTTGCGAAGAAATAAGGATTTGATCTTGGTACATGGAGAAGATATGGTTACACGCATGTATACTGATGCCAGCTACTAGATAGACCAAGATGATTCCGAGTCTCAATCTGGGTACATATTCATTTTAAATTATGGTGCAGTAAGTTGAAAATATTTCAAATAAGACACAATTGCAGCTTGTGAAGCAACAAACGAAGCGGGTTGGATCAGAAAGTTCATTACTGAACTTAGAATGGTTCCAATCATTATTGAAACATTATCGATTTACTATGACAATAATGGAACAATCGCGCAGGCGATGGAACGTAGGTCTCACCATAGATCCGAACATGTGCTTTGACATAATCAATAGATCAAAAGATTATTAGTAGAAGAGAAATACAATTCAAGAAGAATCCCCCATTGTTAAAGGAACCTTACGGATCCTTTAACCTCTATCTCAAAGTAATTTTGAGGAACAAATAGAGACGCTTGGTATTGGATACCAGAGCGATTGACCTTAGGTCAAGTGGGAGTCTGTTAGATTTGAGAGGTGTCCTAAGGCAATTACCTTACGATTATACTATTTATTGGATAAATAGCAGTTCACTATTTGAGTACACATTTTATATGTGTTTGATTAGATCTTAAACTCAATTACTGAATGTCCGTAATATGATTTATAGCATGAGAAAATTTGTGATTGGATCACAACTAGTGAGCATCTCTACATGTGCAATTATAAATGTATTGAAATTATCCCTAATCGAGGAATTGATGAGCATGGACATCATCGATTTTGTCGAGACTAGCACGTTTTGAACTCCTTAGTTAGCCAAACAACTGATCTTACTAGCTGGAGACATTGGATGTTGAAAGTCAAATGTGGATATTGGTTAAAGGTAACCAATTCATTGGAGTGACCTGCCGTGAAACTTCATATGGTTCTATACATATGTCAATGAAGATCTCAGTGCAGCTTAAGTGCAAGTTTCCTTAAACTTGCAGTATTCAAGTCACCTTGGTCATGGAGGCTTATACTTTGGCATCTTAAGCAAACATCTCCAAAGATGTGTGAATCCGAAATGATTAGGTATAAGTCGAAGTGTCCGAAGGTGTTTGAATAGCCACAGATGATTCACCGCTCCTTGGAAAATGAGACATATACCCTGCGGCCGCTTATCAAGATTGTTAATAAAAGTCTTTGGTCAAAGCATTACATGTCAAGAGTACGACACTCTTGAACACATATACAAGTAACTTGAATCCACAGGACAAGAAAGCTAGCCTGGGATAGGTGTGACGTAGTCAGCCTAGTGGAGAATGACACACATAAACCATGTCCTGAACCAAGCGGGTATAAGACAGTGAAAGGAATGAGACACATCTTATTGTAGCTGCTGAAGGATTTAGAAATGTTCTGGAATCAATCGTTGATTTTCCGATCAATTGGAGATCATAATGTATTACTAGATGTCACTCATGATCAATCCGTAATTAATGATTAATTACGGACGGACAACATAACCGGGAACCTATTGGGTCACACGCACTACAAGTTCTCCGAAGGACTTAAAAACGAGGTTAAGAATTGGATTCTCAGAACGAGAGAAATAAAGTCTGGTTGGACCAGACAACGAACAAAATGATGGAATCCATCTTATGAAGACGAAATGAATGAAATTGATTTCGTCCAAATCGGAGATTGTTTGGTTATTGAACCAAATAATTCGATTTTGAACCACGATAAACCAACTTGGTTTGCTTCATGATGGAAGACATTTTGACAAAACGAATGCGATGAGAAGCTTCGTCTTGTAAAGGCGAATTGAACAAAACTGATTTGGGTGAAATCGAAGGTCGTTTGGTTATTGAACCAAGCAAAACAAAAATGAACCCAATTCACTACAGTGAACATGGGATGAACTCGGTTCAGCTTGGGTTATTTTCTATTCTGATTTAGTCCAAACCTAATTTGATCCCCGTTTAATTACTGTAGCTTCTCAAAACACCTAATCGCGATTCAGCACTGTTGGTCTTCCCCGCCAATTCACGCTACTTGCCCACAACCGCCGCGCCCGATCACGCGTGTTCTTCTCCGCAATCGCCAACGTTGATTCCGGTGTAAGTCGGGATTTAAGCAAGGCCAAGAACCCTAGCTACGCAGTTTTTCCAACCCTCTCCGTGGTCGGGGCCCTTCTCAGCGAGGAGGAACCCGATCTCGTCGCGATCGTGCCCTATTCTTCTTCATCCGCTAGAAGAAGCCAGAGTTGTCGCCGCCTATCGCGCCCGAGCACAGCCGACATTCACGCCAAAGCACAACCGATGATTTTCCCCGAGCATAGACTCTGTCGGCTGCATGGGAGAGGGAAGAAGCCAAACAGGAAACCCTAAACGCCTGATTGCCCCTTTCCTTGATCACGCGAATGTTCTCTCCGAATCACGATTCTGATCTATTGCTAGAGATTGTTGGTTTTGGGTTTCATGGATTTTCATTTTTCTCTCGATTGTCGAACCCTGCCTTGGCATGAATAGGGTCGACCGTCCCCTATTTCCGATCGTGTGGAAAAGCAGGAGAACGTCCCTTGTTTCCGATCGTGTGGGAGAGGTCTCCTGTTTTCGGTCGTGTGAGAGAGGAAGAGAAAATACCCTGTTTTGATTTCTTTTCCCAGAGCGATTTGTGAAATTGCTGCCGAAATAACTGTCACATTGTTGCCGGGAGTTTTGCCGTTAGGATGTTGCTATTCTTTCTCGGTCGTTCGACGACCATCCATAATCCTCTCAGAAGTTTACGAAGCTTTCGGAGAATGTTTCATCAACGTCGGAAAGGTTCCGATCAATTTGTCCTAATCGACAGTCAATGATTAACCACCGAATACTGCATCGAGAATACGATTTCCGGTGATAGTTAGAAAGTCCCAAAAAACGATCATGATAAACGTTGTTGTATGGTTTCCAGAATTAGGCATTTCTCTCGAATCGATCGTTATCGATCATCGGCTAGTACCGAAGACGATGACGCAACTCATGGCTTTGGAAGCCGTCCAGACGAGAGCTTAGCATGGATCACCAGTAGAAGCGGGACTTCAACAAAGACCGCTCAATTAATATCAATCTCACTCAACGTCATCCGAAAGGTACGCATTGAATAATTTATTATTCTGTAAAAAGTTTTAATTTCATGTCATGTCTTGTACTCTATTATTTCTTGTATTCGCATGCGTGTGTTGTGATAATTACTATTAATTATTTGTTTATTTCCGTTGCGCACATTTGTGAAACATGTAAACACACGTATTGCACAGGAGCAATCCCAACATGAGTTTGGCAAGACTCAAATCTAGAAATTACAAATATAGTGGAGTTGAAATATATTATATGGAGCTTAAGGATATGGTGCACATGTCCATGAAAGTTGAAGGGCAACTTAATAAGAAAAAAAATTTAACTAAGCATGGGAAGAATTCTAGTTCTCCACTTGAAATTCTAGCTAGAGGAGAAGGATGACAAGATCAACTCCATGAGTAAGACCGAGTCATGCAACTTCTATTTCAATCAAAGATAAAGAAACTACCCAAACTTGTAAAAATAAATATATTAAATATTTTAAATGCTTGGAAAAGTGGCATTGCATTACAATATCCAAACAAAAGAATAATAATTTTGAGAGAAAATAGTGTTGTTGAGATGGATCAGAAAAAGATGATGTCTTACCACAATTGATGGAAAGTGATGGAGAGAAGTATCCGATTGAAATTAAAGTCCATGTCACTAGGCGTGCCTTGAATGTGCAAGGAAGAGAGGATGGAGCATAGCGAGATATTTTTCACATTTACTGCCACATTAAAGATGCAGGAAATTACACTAACATAGCAACTAAACATCCTAGTCCTTATAAGCTACAATGGTTGAATCAATGTGGGGAAGTTAAGATCAATAAGTAGGTGTTGGTTTTATTTTCTATTGGTAGGTATTGTGACGAAGTGCTTTACAATGTGGTGTCATTCTTTTGGGCAGATCATGGCAATTTGATAGAAAGATCATGCATGTATAATGGGTTCCAAAATAGATATTCTTTTGTGATGTACAGTAACCCTATAATTCTTGTACCATTAACTCATATATAGGTATATGAAGATCAATTAAAGATTAAAAAAGTACAAGAAAAAAAGAGTGAAAAAGAAAAAAAAAGTGTAAGAAAAGAAAAGAAAAAAATTGTGAGGATGAGAAAAGCAATAAATGAATGAGAAAAAATATGAAGAGAATTTTCAAAAGCAATAGAGGACAAAAAGAGGCTTTTATATAAAAGAAAAAAAAGTTAAGAGAGTTTTTTAAGTCCTGATTGTACTTTTTACTAGTGGATTATTTCAATACTAACGATCTTAAGCCTACTTTGTTAAGTGTTGTTAAGTCTTTTTTTTGCAAAAATTCAATAATTCTTTTTTGATGATGTTTCGAAAGGATTGCCACAACTTAGGGAAATAGAGGATCAAATTTATTTCATCCTAGGAGTAACTTTGAACTATTCAACTTATGACAAGAATATGCATCTTTTAGTGAGGGCCTTCGAGACTTGGTAGCATTACTTGTGGCCTAAAAATTTGTTATAGTGATCTTTGAATTTGGGGATTAGGTTTGAGTTCCTATGAGAAAAAATACAACAATCAAGTCTTATCCCACTATATGGGGCTTGCTATATGAATCATTCTACGTCATTAAGCTTTATCCCCTACTATATCATCATTTATATTTAAATAAATTTTATCTTATTTTATTATTGCTAATTAAATCTTTTTTGATATTTCTCTTCCTTATTTAATGTGCACATTTGTTATAGTTTCATATCGTCTAATTGGAGCATGTATTGATCGTCTAAGTACATATTCGTACCATCTTAAGCATATCTCTTGGAGTTTTCCCTGAATAGGTACAATCCCAACTTTCTCTAATATTTTCAATTCTTATACAATCCATCCTTGGATGTTTGCACATTCACCTTAAATCCTCATCTTCTGCTCATATATTTGTGTTATAGTCAACATTCAATTTCATATAACACAGCAAATCTAACCATCGTTTTTTTAAACTTTCTTTAAATTCTAAAAGTACTTTACGATCACAAAGAACACATGATGTTTCCTTCATTTCAACACTTGAATTATATATAAGGCATCTCTCAATCCCTCCATCAGTTTACAAAAATAATTTTAAATATTTAAAACCCCTCGATATAACTTAAATTCCAAATATTCTATTTTTACTGTACTAAACCTAAAACCTTTCACTTCTAATGTTTCCTAAAAAATTTGAGTTTATCATTTACTTCACATGTCTCATCTATCAAAACAATATCTACAAACAGCATACACCACGATACTGTATCTTAAATATGTCCAGTGAGTTCGCCGATTATTAATGTAAAAAGATAGGAACTTAAAATTAATTCTTGATGTAACTATATCCTTATGGGAAACGTTTCAATTAATCCGCCTGAAGTGTTCACTTTTGTAATTACATCCTCATTTAGTTCAATATACACTATCCTAACACCTCTTTTTTCTAAAATTCTCCATATAATTTACTTTGGGACTCTATCATAAGCTTTTTCTAGGTCGACAAATATCATATATGTCTTGTTTCTCTTCTCGATACTTTTTAATTAGTTGTCTGAGAAGATATTAGCTTCTATTGTCGACCTACAAGGCATAAATCTAAATTGATTTTTATTCACAATGGTCTCCCTTTTTATATTACTTTTTCTCAAAATTTCATAATATGACTTATTAATTTAATACCTCTATAATTTGCGTAATTTTATACGTCTATTTTGTTCTTAAATAAGAAAACTAAAGTATTTACCCTCCACCGATCAGATTTTTCTTCAGTTTCAACATCAGATTAAATAACTTTGTAAGTTATTTAATATCTTATTTCCCTAGACACTTTCATACTTCTATCAGAATATCATCTAGTCCAACTACTTTTCCATTTTACATCCCATTTTAAGCTTGTTACACTTCTGAAGTTTAAATTCTACAATAAAATTTTAAATTTCTATACACATTTGACCTACTTAAATTATCTAAATTAAGTTGTTCACCTAAACCTTCATTAAAATGTTGATGAAAATACCTCTTCCGTCGATCTTTTATTTCCCAATTGCATTCATCTCTCTCACTTTAGCTATTTTGTAAATATCTTTTTCCCCTTCTTTTATACCTAATTTTCGATATAAACATTCAAAAATTTCATTCTTACCTTCATTCACTGTTTTCTTGATCTCTTTCTTGGCTACTATATACTTTTTTAAAAAATTTTCATTCTTGCAAATGTATAATATCTGTTGATTTTTCCTTCACTTTCTTTTGTACTTTCTCATTCCACCATCAAGATTTTTTACTTGATGGTGCACACCCCTTTAACTCACAAAGTACACTTTTGACTACTACTTTCAATTTTAATGTTTTCTTATCCCATGTCGTATTCGAGTCGCAGTGTATCTCTTAATTCTTGTACTTCTGTCATCTCCTTAAATATGTTTTGATTCGCAATCTTTAACTTTTACCATTAAATTTTAGGAGTCGTGCACATTTTTCTTCTATTAATATTATATTTGAGGTGCATATCCAATACTACTAATTTATATTGAGTAGTTAAATTTTCTCTAGGAATGACCTTGTAATCTTTACACTTCTATCCTTCCTTTTTATCATAAGAAAGTAAATTTGTGACTTATTATTTTCACTTTTGAACGTGACCAATTATTCTTTTTTCTTGAAAAACGTATTAACTAGTATAAGATTATATGTTATCGCATAATCCAATATAGCTTTCTCTTCTTCATTTCTTGTTCCAAACTCATAACTCTCATATACCCTATAATATTTCTCATTTTTTACTCCTACATACACATGTATACCTGCTCCCATTAAAATCATTTATATTGGCAAAATATTTTGTAATACCTTATCTAAGTCATTTGAAAACCTAAATTTAGTGTCTCCATCTAATCCTACTTGAGGTGCATATATACTAATTATATTAATAGTTTCTTTCGCCACCATTATCTTGAAATCTATAATCCTATCCCTCTTTCTAGCTATAGTAATACCTACTGCATTTCTTGTTTTACTCTTATCATAATTCAAAATTCGAATTCTCTATCATCTTTATCTTCCCTCTTACTTATTTTGTCTCTTGTATTAATTTTTCTTTTAATCATTGTATCTACTACCTTCATTACTTTACCAATAAGAGTTCCTAAATTCCATATTCCAAATCTTAGACAATTAATTTTCCTAAAATATTTATTTTTAGCTAACCTATGGTGTGAGAACTCTTACATATTTAACATTACACTCAAGTTCTCATAGATATGTAAAGGTCCTTGCCAAGACATTACAATCAGATCCTACAACATATTCCTTCAGGAGAACAACCAAGCATTAGCACAATAATTTAATAGATCCATTCATTGAACATGTGCCTAAAAGTCAACACTAGCTCTCAACCTAACACATAAACCTCACCTTTTTTCATCTGAGCTTGGAATCGACATTGACGGGTTTCATCCCTGAGGAGATGGACTGTTTCAAAGCATAGATCAATAATAATACCTACAAGCTTAACTTACCTAAGGAGTATAACGTGAGTATTATATTTAATGTTTCTAATCTTCCTCCCTTTGATGTAGATGACGAAAATTTAAGAATGAATCCTTTTGAGGAAGGGGGAATAATGGAAACCAAGTAACAACCAAGGAAGCTAAGGATGAGAATCAAGTTAAGGTAATGGAAAGGAAAGAGCATCTGATTTTGTTGATGGCCTATTATGCATCGGTGGAGGCACAATCATAAGGGTTAGATCTAAAAAGATGAAGGAAGTGCTTATTGGGCTCATTGGAGTTATCAAGGCCAAGGTTGCACATGAAGTATAATTGAAAAAGAGCAAACCATGCAACCTAGTCAACCTAATTCAAGTTTTAGCCACAATTTTCATTTTATGTAGTGGAGACCATGTTAATGTGTAGACCCAAATTTTGCATTTATTTGAGTTGTAATTATGACTTGAGTCCAAACTAAGTAGTTTACCTATGTCTTTAGCTATGAATAGGGGGTGGCAACCACACTTGATGTAATGTTTGTTTTCAATCCAGAACATGGTGAGGCTCTCACTAGGTTCTTCATTGAATCATAATTTTGTGAAGGCAATCCTTATAGAGTTCATACGGTTTATCAACTTAAATCCGTTAGGTTATAGCGTCACTATCTTATATACTTTAGGTTCGTGCTTCACTAACCATTGGGGCTATATTTAGACTTTTCTGATTTCTATCATCAATTTGTTGTGTGTTAATGAGACATTATTCTCATTAGGTTCACATGGGAAAAAAATAATTCTTTATATAGTCAAGATAACGAGGGCCATGAAGCAATAGAATTTTACATAATTAAGAGGATTTTATTGCTCTCAATTAAGAGTCAATATATTACTTTAGTGGATAGTTTCTCAGTCAAATGGCTATATAGGCACCTCTATAATGTTCAAAAGGTGAATAGGTCACAATATATTCTGATTTCGCAGCTCCTACCCACTTTTCCAACTTCTTCTGCTACTTCAGTCTGGTATTAGAGCCAATTGTTCCCTTCTTTAGCTTGTTCTCTAGATCTCCTGTGAGTCTTTCTCATCTTTTTCTTCTTCTAGATCTCCAATTTTTCTCATCTACTCATCATGATCTCTCCCAGGTCCATCTTCTCCTATTTTTTTCAAGTGTAAGATCAAGTTTGCCACCTTTTATTGTTTATAAACCAGAGACCATTTTTCCTTATTCTCTTCTCTTCCATTACTGCCAATCTTTCTTTTCTTGTGAAGCTGCCTCACAACTAGCATTAGCATTAGTCCTTCAGTGATAAGGGGCATCACCTACAGCCCCAATTCCAACATTAGCACTTCATACTCTAACTTGCACATGTGCATATCTTGATACAAAACACCAACCAACCAGCAATGCCATCCACCTCTGATGCCATATGATAAAGATGCTACCGTGATAGATATAAGTGGTACTCTCCTCTAAAAGTTTATAAATACAGAATAAAGATTCCAAAACCCAATTTTTAATTTGGCATACTTTAGAAAATGATGAGCATATAAGATCCATCAGTTCCAAGCAAGGTTTAAAATTTTGAACCGTGTCGAGATTTCGATCCCAGACCGGAACGATACAATTTCGATACCACATCGTACCATGCCAATATAGTTTCAATATTTTTTAAAAATAAAATATATTAAATAAAATAAAAAATTTAATCTAAAATTTGAAAAATAAAAAATAAAATATTTTTTAAAAAATAATAGGATAACTTTACAAATTTTAATTCAGCCTATTTAAATTATCCCCAACTATAACTTGAAATTGATTAAAAACTTATTAAAACTAAGTTAAGAAAACGAAAGCGCGGCTGGCCACGCGCGACCGGAGGTGCGCTCGGCCTGTGCGACGCCTACAGTGGCATCTCCGAGCCCGCAAGATGCCTCTAGACGGTATCCCGGTCAGAATGCTTGTACTAGTGCCGGTCCGTCAGCAGAACGAGATTTTTCGCCGGTATCGCGTGATACAGCTCAAAATTTCAATCTTTGGTTCCAAGGTTTGGAAGTTGAAATGTCGGCTATAAATTCCCAGCAATTCCAATGTGTTCAATTTCCAATGTCTAGGAAATAGAACGTCAACTAAGAGTCTTTATGAATGCTTTATGTTTTCTATGATAAAGAGCCCATCTACAAGTATGCATATGTGTAGTACTATAAATATATGTTGTTGTATTACTGAAATATGATAGCAAGTGAGTTTTTAACAATTATTCCAGATTGTGTGATGCAATAAGCAACACCATTGGAACAAACCATTCTAAAGAGAAGTCAGAGAAAAAAGAAAATTGACCTAATCCTACCACCCTAATAAAGTCCACCAAATGTGCCGCTATGCATTACTTATGTATGCCTCACCATCCAATATATGTCACCAGCACATATATAAGCCACAACATTATGTATGCCTCACCATCCAATATATGTCACCAGCATATATATAAGCCATACCACAGATCTGTATCTTTTTTTTTAACTTTCTAAAGCAGCCATTTTAGATTGGTTTGCATCTTAAATTAGTTGGAGAGCGTCAAGTTTTGCTAGCAAGATAAATGATGCAGTAATGATTCTACATGCTACAACATCTTAGTGGTTAATCTAACGTACAATAATTCCTTACCAGCGGTTAGTTTTTTTGTATATGGTCTAGTGCTGTTTATAGGCATATTATGTAATGTATAAAGCAAATCAATAACAAAAAAAGTCGATGCATTTCTCAAATCTTATCCAAAGCTATAAAAAGTTCAAAATCTAATAATCCTTTCTAAACTGCATTCGAATTTACCATCAGTTATAAAATTCCGTATTTCAACGACTGTTATAAAAATGTCATGATACCCATGTGGTATTTTTCCATGTCAACAAAATTCACACATGGATGCCGACATGGATAAAGACTATTGGGAGACATTTAGATGGCAGAGATGGGCTACTCACCAAAGGAAGTGACAGCCTGTAACATGTTCGTTCACTATAATGTCACATTCATGATTGAGGAGGTGGAAGATGCGGTCTGCATTTGATCCCTCCACGTCCTCTGGTCACATATACCCCTCTTACAAGCTTCATTGCAGTAACTCATAGCACACCCACCCCTATCCTTTAGCATGTTGTCTGCCACCACCACTCACCGACACAATAATGCCACCAAGCTCACCACCCCCTCCACTGCCAAACAAATCAGTGGATCGTCCAACCCTTTTGTCCTAGGTACACCAACAACCACAACAATCCCATTTTTCTCCTCATCGGATCCCTACTATCAAACTCAATGGATGAACAGTAAACCCTTGATTGCCATTTTGTCCTGTGCAGCCCCTCCACACAAGCAATGCCACATGGTGCACAATGTTGGCCTTGGCGTTATTACTGGCTAGGAATAATCACCCCAAATCAGTCGGTCATTTGCCGATCATGGCTCCTCTATTGATCGTAATGCAGCCAATCGTACATAGTGCATGAAGGAGTCATCATATGCAACTAGGAGAGCGTGCTCAAGCGCACAACGATCTTGGACGAACACGTTAACCACGATAACTGCAACAATGAAAGCGTCAAGGTAATTATGGTAGGTTAGCGAGGTGATGATCTCAAATGATGAAATCACTAGATGAGACAAGGAGTGCACATTTGGAAGGTAGAGAGGCAGGTAGAGAGTTTCGGGTCAATAGGATAGCCTTGGAGATGACACCGACGGCAAGGTCGACACTAGGCAAGGATGGTGACAGAGTTGCACTGCCACCACATTGTATTCACATCAACATCCATGTGGTAAAATGTCACATAAGTGTCATGTCATATTTTTGGTGTGGACAGATTCATAATAGATACTGACTTTAACTTTAAAAATGTGTAAGATTAGACTGAATTTGTGTATTAACTCCAATAAAGATATTACTGATTGTGTTCTCTCTGTCTCCTACCTTCCTAATCCGTACACTTTCCTTGTTTATCAGTATGCTGTGAAGCACTTGACAGAGTCCAACGGCCTAGGTTCTGCACTTTCTCAATGCAGTAGAAAAATAAGCATTGTGCATAAACTCATGTAAAGAAAACCAGAAACCCATAACTCATGTCAAAAAGATTTGCTTGGTTGAGACTGAAAGCTTTCACTCATCTGAAAACTACATTTTCAGTTCAGACAAACACCTAGACCGAGCAATCAATAAAAAACAAGTTCTGAATTTCACTTTAATTCAATGAATAAAAAGAACGAAGAAATTTTTCTTGCTGAGCTGAATTGAGTGCATTTAATTAAGTGGAGGATTTAACCAGGAAATATGAAAAAACCTATATCCTGATTAAAGCATGTGGAATGACCAGGAAAAAAACAAACACGAAAGCAAGTCAAGCAATCGAAGTAAATAACTTCCTAGTTGACTTAGCCATCAATTTCATACCTCATAACTAGGAAGGGATGATCACAACATTGCCGAAGGCGTAAAAGTAACTCTAAAATAGAAGCATAGTTGTGAAGAACCCGACCTTGCTCAACAAACTGATCAAACTTTACCTAGAATAAACTCCAGAAGCAATGTCTTAACAATCCAACAATAGGAGTGTCACCAGGAAGAAAGTAAGAAATAAGAAAATTCTACCTTTGATTTTCTAAAAAGAGCTTCATAGAAGTCCTTTTCAGCTTCTGACAGCTCACAGTAAAGTACTTCAACTTGTGCAGGAGGAAGATCAAGAATTGGTCTGCCAGAAACAGTATATATGAATGATACAAATTATTATAATAATAAATTTGTTATGAAAACAAACCTGCCTTCTGCATCTGTACTTGATTTCGTCCTTCTTAACATTATGGACCTTAGAATAGACTGCACCAGTTTCAATCCACGTTCATCACCTTCCTCATAGGGCTTTTGTATGAGTTTATTCCATCTTTGAGTAACCAAGAGCATAAAAGATAAATCAATATTGTAAAACTAACAATGTATGGTCATTAGCACAATGGATGACATTAGCATGGACCAGCCACAAAAACCAACGACAGCAGAATTTCTTGTTGCATAAACAGATAAAAAAGATGCAGACTAAAGCACAAAATGTAGTAGAGAAAAGACGTTCACAATCATCATAAGCTCAAGATGCTATAGATTAATCACCCAAATGATTGAAATTTAATTTTTCATAAGATACTCCAAGTATTTATAGTTTCTACAACAGTGACCCCAATAGAATTTCCCCTGCTGCTTTTATATAACCAGAAAATAAGCTACCATGTAAACAAAACATCAAGTCATACTAGTCACAAATATTTAGGGTCAACAACATGGATCTTATCCCACCATTGAATTAACAAAAACAACAGACCATGTTAGACCCAAATATTTAGGGTAAACTACATGGAATTTATCCCCATGGAACTCTGTGCAAACTACCAAGTAACCACCTTTTGCTAAAATACTGACAAAAGGAATTATTTTTCTCTAAGTAATCTCCAATACTAATACTCTAAGTTTAATTGTTTCATTGGGACAGTTGTCCTGTCTTCAGCTCCATAATCACTCACAATGAAATAAGGTGAAAGGAACCAAGTAGCAATTAAGATCAAATTTGCGGCATGATGTTTGTGTAATTATTATCTGTAGGTTCTTCCTACTTCACAGTTTCAAGCATCGTCTTGCAAGATCTATGCTACAAGCTAAAAAATAAAATTAAATTATTTCAAATATATAAGAGACTCTCGCATTAGAGAGATCACTTCCTTGGGGATTCAGGCTTCATCATCAAACTCTAGTAATTGGTTGCTGGAACAGACATCAATGAAAATTCTTGTCAATGAAGTTGTGATAAATTAGATTTATTGTTGAGGCTACAACTAGAATACCATTGTACTTTTTATGTGTCTGAAAGCTCGCTACAACCAAGCTAGTCTTCGCTTTTTGTCCTCAAATTCCCCCACTAGCAAATCAGTCATCTCAAATTTCAAATATACAACCCAGCACATGATGGACAACTTGTCTCCAGCATATCGTTATGTAACTTAAGTCAATACACATGACCATAAAAAACATGTCATACCCACAATGGTCTACCTAAGTAAATTACTTGTACTTTCGAGGAAGCTTTTACAGTCATATGCATGGAAAAGCAAGTTCAGCAATTGTTTACCCTGGTGTCATTGCCCTTTCATGTTTTTATTAATGAATATCATATTGATGAAAAATAGTCGTGATTTTACATTGTAACCAAACCAAAATGTTCAAGGAAAATAGAGCTTGAGTGCTTTGATCTGACAAAGAAAGGTAGAATATGGGAGTGAAGACAAAAAGAAGAGGAACAGAGAGATTATATAAACAGGGGGATGCAAATGGCCAAATCATAACCAAGTGGTTGGTTTATGGTCAATACACAAATACCACCCAGACCCAGGACCATTCCAATAAAATAAGCTGTGAAACTTTTTCTAGGTTCACATTTCAGAATATGAGACTTCTTAACAAACCATCATGAAGTTGTAGAAACTCTTTGTTAATGAGAGAGATCTCATTTTTTTATCTGCAAGCAGACCATCTGTTCCATATTTTTTCAAAACATAAAACTTTCCCTCATGGCCTGCAATTAACACCATCTCTTTCGAACTTCTTGTTTTGAAGGTAAGAAAACAACAAGAGATAGACAGTGACACAATCAAGTTCATTTAACAAGAAAAATAGAGATTCTGTACAGAGTTTGAAATTATTGCATTCCAAAAAGTAAGAATCAACAAGGCCAACAGTCATTTTCCAAAGGAAAATGTATTTTTCTTGACACATTTTTTAGTAGTGTTTAACAGGAAGGCTTCTGACCAACAAACATCATGAAATCATATCCAACATAACCATGACTCTATTGTAATAAAACTATAGAGATATAGTGTATTTTGACATTCATAATCAAGGCAAAAATGGCAGCAATACAATTTACGAAAACAACAATGATTAAGATACAATATTAGGCCCCTTGAAGGTCAATGAATGCCATAAATATGCAAGGTGATATGTTGGTACACCCTTAAGGGTGTGTTTCCTACAAGGGAAGGAACCAATAAGAAATAAGGCACTGGAAAATTTTCCCCATTGGCACTGTCCCTCCATTTCCTTTGGCAGAAAAGAGCAAGGGAAGGTTCTCTTCAAATTTTTCTCTACAATGCTTTATCCGATTTGGGTAGGAATCTCACTTTTGTGTGTTACTTTAAAAAAAATGAAATTATTTTTACTTTTCAAATCTATTTTTTGATTATTTCTATATTTTTAATATTTAAAATTTAAGTTTTTCTCCCTCTTTTACTTTCCCTTTTCCCTATTTGTTTCCTTGCTTTGAAGGAACCACAAAATAAGTAGCAAGGATCCCATGCCAGCACTCGCACGATTAGTATATAGAATGTCAACAATCTTAAAACTCAAATCCAAGAATCACAAATTTTCATCTCAATAGGTTGATGCCAAGAAAGAAAAAATATAAAAGGCCCAAAGAAAAAGAAGAAAATATCAAGGAAAAGGAGAGAGAAATAGCTAACAAAAGTAAAGAAGCATTTGATTTCACTCAGTTTCATGCCAAATGCATACAGTTACACTCTTAGTGATCCCTAAATCAATCCATATTTCTTTTTTTCAAAATTTTGAACCCTTTAAGGCAACTCATTGATGCCTTTAAAGAGCTCACATTTGTTCCAAATTAGCACTAATGCACTCGTAGTGATCCCGTGAACCCATCAATGATCTTTTCTAGAATTTGGAGCCTTTTAGGGCCATCAATAACTGTTTAGTAAAAGTCATTAATGTCCCTTTAAGCTATCAATGAGTTTTGAGCAAAAATTATTGACTTGCACCGTCTTTTTATTTTTGACACTCTTGTGTTATTGGCACTCTCAAGTCTGCTCAAGCTTAACTCCCCTGATTTGGATCCCTTTTTAGTCGTCATTGAATTTTAATCAAAAGTCATTGATGGACCTAGACACATCATATTCACACTAAACGTGAGCTATTCTCATCCTTTATCAGTCTCTTGAGTATGACCATGCTCAACTTCCTTAATTTGGATCCCTTTCCAGACATCAGTGAATTCTGGAAATAAAATAGCCTTTAATGAATTTTGGACAAAAGCCATTAATGGACCTAAACACATCAATTTGTTCTTAACAATCTCCTAACCTACACCTTGCACCTTACTGTTCTTAACAATCTCCTAAGTTGACCATGATTAACTCTATTAATTCTGATTCCCTTTTAGCCATTATCAATCACTTTTCTCCTAATTCTGACCATGCTCAACTTCCCCAACTTCTCTGATTTGGGTCCCTTTTAGCCATCAACGAATTCTAAACAAAAAGAAAGTCCTTAATGAGTTAGGCAAGACACATCAGATTCACTATAAATCTGCACTAATTCGACTCCTAACTTGACCATAATTAATTATCCTGATTCTGGTCCCTTTAAAGCCATCAATTAACCATTCACTCTTTGGCACTCTTTCAAGTCTGAACAACAAACCTGAATCAAGGAAGTTAATCAGATGTGTCCACCAATATCCAAGAGGGTGCTAAGAAGAGAATGGTTTGTTTAGAGTGAATTTGATGTGTCTATGTCCATCAATCACTTTTAGCCAAAATGGCTGAAAAGGAATCAGAATCAAGGGAGTTAAGCATGGTCACACATAGGAGAGTGACAGGAATAGAATAGTATAGGTTTGTAGATGCGTCTACAAATTTAGGAAAAAAGGAATATTGATGGATTCAGTATATTCTCTAAATTTTAAAGAGTCCAATTGTTATTTTTGAAAAAAATTAGACTTTTTGCAAAAGTGCAAAGTAAAAAAAAAACCAAACCATCTATTTCTTCTCCCTTTCATGCATTCTTCATTTTTACCCTACTCGAAACTTCAAACCTCTCTCCACCCATTCAATCGCCACCACCCTTCTACACCCGAGCCCTTTTCCTCTCTCATGATTTCGTGACTACTCCCTGTCATTGCCAGAGAAAGGCCACGTTGCCATTGTAGCCATTCTTTGTTTTCCTTTCTCTTTCATTCATTGATCCACCCTCATTTGTTGTGATCTCGTATTGTACTTCACTAAGGTAAAGCATCTAGATTACAAGTATGGTGAGGATTTGTTGGATTAGTGTAAGCTGTATTGGTGGCCCAACAATGGTCGTCATTGTTTCTCTGAAATGCCCATGCATTTTGGTTGCAGTTGTTGACATTTCTGTCACCCGCATTACTGCATGAAACATAATCAACTCTGAATCCATAAGCCATACCAACCTAGAAGATGTTTTCCAATCGTGTAGAGGGAGGAACCTTTTCTTCAGCTTAGATGTAGAGAGGCATGTATGTGAGGCTGATATCATCTGTCTGGGTGAGACGCCAACAAAAACTCATGGCTTGGAGCATGCAAGGTTGCTAAACTTACCAACTGTGAGAGTGCTAGTATGATCACTAATATCTTCATTTGTGACAAGATTGTGGTCGAAAAGCTACTCCCCTTTCAAGATTGTTGAGGCTATTGAGAAGACTTTGACCCACAAAAATAGGAGCATCAAATACCAGATCCTCTCCAACCTCTCCAACCTAGAATTCTTTTATATGGGAAAATCAAAGAAGGGTGGTCTATCCTACCCTATTCTTTTTCATGTTTATATTCAGGATAGTATAATCGATATGTTTAAAGGATGCATTGGTTAGTCAATCATCAAAATGAAGTTTCTTCAATTGGCTAGCGTTTCCTGCTTGTTTCATTACATTTAGGGTTTAGGATTTCTTCGATTAAATATTTAGCTTGTGCATGATTTAATTAATGAAAGTAGATATATAATTATGCAATTGTTGAAAATAAAATTATTTATGATATCATCTACTCTACTCTTGTTGTTTCCATACTGTTTCCCCTTTTATATTCATAATTGTATACTGATTTTGTTTGTCCCCTTTTGAGAACCATAGAAAATTAAATTGTAAAATAAAAATAATAGATAAACTATACTACAGAGCTTTTGACTTTGTGATCTGAAAAAGTTGCATGATTAATTAAACTAAATCAACTAGATATGAATGCAAAACTTATATTATAGAGCTTTGACCACACATTTTTTAGTTGTGTAACTAATTATATTGCACCAAGAAAATGATGGAAGTGTTTATGCTTTAAAACGATGTAAGTAATTATACTTAAATCTTCAGCTTCGCACTCTAAAGGAGTTGCATGATTATTTAAACTGAATTAATAAGATAATAAATGTAACACTTAACTATAGAACTTTGGCTCTGCGCCCTAAAAAGGGTTGCATTATTACTAGGCTGCGTTGTCATTACTTATATTAAATTGACGACATATTAAATGCCCACTTATATTATAGAGCATTGGCTCCATCCTCAATAAGGGCTCTTGGGTCTTTTCATTCACTGGATGAATTGTGAGCCATTCACCTCATAAAATATATTCACACTGTATATTATAATCCACTTCGTTCTAGATGGATTGAGGGTCATTCATTCATGCATACGATGCACTTCGTTCTAGATGGATTGAGGGTCATTCATTCATGTACGATGCATCTTTTACTAGATAGATTGCAAGTCACCCTATATCTTTTACTAGGCATATTGCGGGTCACTCCTATGTAATATGTATATATGTGGTTAGTTTATAAATTAAATCAGAAATACTTGTAAAATAATAAAAGAAGAAAAATACAGAAAATGATAAATTTGTCTAAAAGCATATTTAAGTGAAATTTATAATAAGAGGTTAATGTTCTTAAACTAGCTGAAGATGATGATCTCACTATTTACTATTTATTGTTCGTTGGATTCTATTATGATATTATGAGATATAAGATTTCACATCATGTTATTCTTTCTTTATACTCATTTTGCATTTTTATGCTCACATTTTGAGTTTTTTATGTCTAGGTTATTGACTAAGTTTTGTGCATAGTAGAGTTTCTTCGGAGATAAGCATTTATTAGCTAGCTATTTTGTATTGTTTTAGCTCTAACATTATTGTAGTTCACGACCGAAGCTAGCCTCGCAAATCTGGCTAGTACAGGCCATGACAGGATCATTAGTAGTATAACAGTGTAAATTTGGAACAAATTCAAGCTCTTTAAAAGGTCACCAATGACATTTTGGTTAAAACTCATTAATGACCCTAAAGGGCTAAAATAGTTTTTTAAAAATTATGGATAGATTCAAGAGATCACTAGGAGTCTAATTGCATTCCTTTGGCATAAACTTAAGAACTTTCAAGCCACTAAACACATTTAGCCAAGGGTTATAAAGCACTTTTGGCACAAATTCATTAATGGCCCTAAAGGGTTTTAAATTAAGAAAAAGAACATGGATGGATTCAAGAGACTACTAAGAGTGCAACGGCAGAAATTTGGAACAAATCTAAGCTTTTAAGGTCATCGATGACTTTTCTATTAAAATTCATTGATGAACCTAAAGGGCACAAAATTTTAAAATAAAAAATATGGATAATTTGATATGACATGAATCCTAGATTTTTAGGGCCAATAACTTTTGGGCAAAAATGCTTTTTTACCATAGTATAGTTCGGTTTAGTTAAGTGCATTTTAGGGAACAAGTGCACCCTTTAGTAAATATTAAAGTTGAGTGTGCATTTTGAGTATTTCTTAAAATTCAGTGTGTCAGTTTAATAAATTTCCCTAAAATGAAAGATATGCATGCAAAAAAGAATAAACAAAGATTAGTTGAGACTTGAGGAAGGAAGAAAAGAAAAACAAATGCCCGTAGTTTCGCCCTTGCAGAAACGCTCAAAGAAGATGAGTGTTGCAAGTACACAAAGGGAGAAAGAGAAGAAGGCACTTGTAGAATTGGACAATAGTGAGAAATCAACGGACTAGGAAGATAACAAAAACGCTACTCACAATAAAAGCATTATGGATAACTAGTAGAGAGGAAGAGAGGATTCCTAAAACTGAACTTGTGATTTTAGACATAAAATTCCAAGAAGTTTGATGTCCTTTAGAAATCTGAGATCAGAAGATATTTGAGAAGGTGTTTTCCCATAAGAAACAAAAGCAGATCAAAATCCATCTGCAAATTGAGAAAGATATCTGAAAGGAGGATGGTCTGAGTTGTTCCAATCTATGCAAGATGCAGCAAAATGGTAAAGAAGATGTGCATGAGGTGTCCAGAATCATGGGCACTCAAACTGAGAGTGGAGGGTTGCTGCTGTGACATCTGGAGCAAATCCTGCTTGCACAGAGGTTGCAAAGAGCAGGAATATAAGGTACATCACCTAAAAAAAGGAAGGACAATTAACCTTTGAAGCCAACAATGGCTTCCACAGAAGCTAATGCAGTGCTCTCCTCTGGAACAAAGAAGAGCAGCTGCCTCTTGCAGAAGAAAGTTCAAAGAGTTTGGTGGTGGAGAGAGAGAGAGGGCTTTGCTCCTGTAAATAGAAAAGAGAAAGGAGCAAGCTGTAGAGAAGGAAGCAGAGAAGGAAGAAGTTAACTGTAGAAATGAAGGGGGTATGGGGAGGAGCATATGTTATTAATGAGAACGTTAGGTCCATTCGAAATTGGAAGAAAAGAAAGTTTCTGTACCAAAGAAAGAAAGGAAGATGTAGAAAGAGGAAGAAGAAAACTAGGACAAATTAGGATCTAGAGGAAGACAGGGAAAATGGATGAATTGAGAAGTAAACTATGTTTAGCTTAATGGGAAAAGGAAAAACAAGGAGTGTTTGTTCAACCATAGGGTCTCACCCCTAACCTTGAATTATAATGTTATCAAGGTCTTTCATATTCTAATATGGATCTTATTTGATTGTTGAATTTATCTTTAGATATTATTTGGTAGAACTGGGGCTTCAAATGGGGACACTGACAATATTATCCACAAGGTAAGAGTTTAAGTAGTGCAATATCAGCCCCTGGGGCATAGCTGAGTTGGTTACGACGCAGCAGAGTTGCAAAAAAGGGCAACGGTTCGAATTCTGGCAAAGCCAGACAACATCCTCTTGCGTCGTGACCTACTGCAGTTTCTCGATTTA
>JBBMKF010000112.1:4411296-4430837 GCA_037834155.1 Curcuma caesia
CTAAGTACAAAGATGCTTAAGTCAGTGCATCAAACCTTACTTAGACTTTAAACAAATATTGATCAAGTTAAGTGTCCCTATATTCAAACGATTATTAGGATGATACACTTAAACTTGGCTAACTGGGTCAAGCTCCTACTTTCTAGTAGTTACCTAAAACTCAAGTTGGACACGTGCCCCAAGGTTAACATTTTTTTTATCTAAGTATATTTATTATTAAAAGCTTGGACTCAATCTCTTAAGGATTATTTTTGATTATGTCAAAGGGGGAGAGTTAATTAATTGAGTTTTCAAGTTCAATAAAGTTTTTTTAAGTTAAAATTTCTAACTAAGAAATTGCTTTGAAAGGGTTTAAAGCACTTGAAATGTTTTCAAACTAAGAAATATCAAGTTCAGGGGGAGAGAATTTAAATTTTTAAAATTTATTTGTCTTTAAAGCATTAATTCAGGGGGAGACCTGATTTAGGGGGAGTTGTACTCTTCATGCATATTGGTTTAAGTTGCTTAAATTATTTTAACTTAACTTGAAATCTTAAATTATCATAATAAAAAAGGGGAGATTATTGGTGCAAGGAGCACCAGACAATCGAACCTTATTTTTGATAATGACACTAGGTTCAAGTTAAGTATGTTGTTGAGCTAACTATGTTGATCCAAGTGTGTAGAGAGCACAGGTTTGAGCAAAGTCCTAGAGGAAGCTAGGCACTGGAAAGTCCTGATCTGAAGGATCAGGCGGAAGCTTTGGCAAAGTCAAAAGCACCAAGTGAAATCTGGACTGGTCTGGAGGACCGAGTCGCAACAAGAAGTCTGGGCTAGTCAGGAGGACCGAGTCACAACAGAAGCCTAGGCTTATTTGGAGGATCGAGTCGCAACAGAAGTTTGGGCTGGTCAGGAGGACCAAGCCGCAGCACAAATCCTGGGGGCTGAGGACAGAGCCGAGCAAAAGTCCAACAAGTCTGTTGGCACATGATAAATTCTCTTGAAAGGAGTGGGTCAGGATGCGTTCCCAAGGGGAACAGTAGGTGTCGGTCTAACCTAGGATCTCACTGGAGACCTAAAGTTAAGATCAAGAGACAGTTCTAGGAACTGACTCTAAAAAGATTAAATTTACATGTTATGTTAGCTAACGTCTTACGCAGGGTTGAAAAAATTGAACAATGCAAACTCCGAGCAAACCGTTCTAGAAAATGCTGTTGGAGTCTACTTGAGGCAAAATCCAAGTTGACTTGAGTCTGGTCAGCAACCTCAGACGTCAGCGCAGTTCAAGATTTCTTCACGCGAGACTTGAGTCGATTGAAGATGATGTTGGAGTCGACTTGGCGCATCAAATTTTATCAGCAGACTCCACGTCAGACTAGAGTCGACTTGAGATGTCACTCGAGTCGACCTGATTGCCAAATAACGTAGCGGAGAGGAAAAGTTATCCGGAAGGCTCCATGTCAGACTAGAGTCGACTTGAGTCGAGGCTCGAGTCGACCTGAGTAGGCAGTCGCAGCGGAGGAACAGGATCAGAACTGAGCTGGAGTCGACTTGAGCTTCTAGTTGAGTCGACTTGAGGACAGTATAAAAAAGGGCTCGACCAGTAGCCAGGAATAAGAATTTCCAATAATTTCCCACGTGCACTCTGTTGAGACATCGACGCCCCAAGCATCACCGTGCAACCCTAGAGTCGTAGCTACACCGAATTCGCAAGGAAATGACAATCAAGCAAGATTCGACAGACACTTTTGGTAACCAGTAATTTTATTGTAATTTCTTAATATTGTTATCAAACTTGGTTTTTATAATCGATCGACTTGTGTCCGTGAGGAACAAGTCCTGTTAGTGGATTGTCCGCAAGAAACGGTCAAAGATCGTGGGCCTTGGAGTAGCAGCCTTGGGTTGTAAACCAAGTAAAGGAACTATGTCTGTGTGTTTTCTTTTTGTTTCTCTTATTTATGTACTCATCTTTGGCTTCCGCAATACTTTAAGCTTTTGCAAGTTTTTATTATCGAAAATCAGTAACTAATAATTCATGCAACAATAATTCAAGCAACACTAAAATCTGCTATTGGTTTTGCATTTGAGATGGAAGATATTTTGAAAAAATGGAAGAGATGAGGAGTTTCATCTTGAGAAGACGAAATGAACAAAATTGATTTGGGTTAAATCGAAGATCGTTGGTTAGTGAATCAAGCGATTTAATTTTGAACCCGATTTGCTATAGTAAACCCTAAATTAACTCGGTCCGATTTGTTTCCTTTTGGTTTTCTCCTGTTCAAGGTTTCTCCGATTTTCTTTTTTGATTCACTGTTGTCGTGACATCCTAAAATCGAGAAACCCTTGCCGACGCACGCCCAACTCGCAATGGTGGAACCACGTGCCCGGTTCGACCTCCTCTCCCTAGTTTACCAGCGAAAATCTCAGGATGCGCTAGTATAAGGGCTGGCCATGCAAAAGCAAGGGATGTGATGAAACCCTAATCACATTTTAGACCTTGTTCCTTCTTCTTCCCCATGTGCATGTCGGCGTCCCTGGCTTCCCATCCGCGCGAACGCCACTAGCGCGTGGAGGATGACCTGAGTGCGTTGTTAGACCTGTGAACTACCGCCTCCTCCTTCTTCGTCACAAGGGGATTTTGGCTCTGGGCTGACGCCTCATCCCTCCTGATCATGTGGGTGCCACCTATTTAAGAGGCTCTCAGAGGCATATTGGTCCTAGTGTAAAATGATTCTAAGGTTCCTAAGGCTATTAATAAGTTTTTGATCAAAATTCATTGATGACTTTAGAATGTTCAAAATTTCAAAATCTTGACATAGTCTAAATTAGAGAAGTCCTCTAAACTCATTAGTGGTGTTAGTAAGTATGGCAGACCTAGGCTTTTTTAATGAGCTTATGCTAAATTGTCTAAAGATTGTAAAGATTTTAAAAATCCATATCTCTCAATTTAAGTCGTAGAGTTTAGGTCTGAGGGTATGATTATCTCAGAAGACTCTTAAGAGTGTAATGATACTGGTTTGAATGATTCTGAGGTTCCTAAGGCCATCAACGAATTTTGACTAAAATTCATTGATGACTTTAAACACCTCACAAATACTTCAAATTAAGTTTATTGTATTTTTTATATCATCCAAAGTGTAATTATGCCCTCAGATATATATTTTATAGTCTAAATAGCGAGCTGTAGATTTTTAAAATTAGCATAACTTTAAAATATTTTTAAGAGTTGTGTAATGCACCTGTCACATAATTAGAGCATAGAAAGTTTAGCAATCAATTGATGGATTATGGACAATCAATTATTTATTATAAATTTAACATAGTAAATTTAGAAATCAATTGGTACACTTGACTATCGATTACTAATGAATAAATAGTTAATTATTAATAAAAGGATAATATAAAATAGCTGTATATTTTGATAAATATGAAAATTGAGTTTTATGGAAATTTGATTACGCGGTTCGATAAAATATAATTTTAAGGTTTATATTTTTTTTAACTATTTGGAGCGTATTAGATAATACGTGAATTAATATTGATATATTATATTATTTATTGAGTTATTTTATGAAAGGTGACGAATAAAAAAATGTTTGATACGATTAATGAGGAAACTTGGATTGAAGATTTTTAAACAGAAAGGCACAATCTCAATCCACCATTGTTAGATTTGATATTTGCCCTTTTTATTATAGGAGTGATAGTAAATCAGCATAATTTCTATTGCCGTAAATCATATTTTCCGTTGAGGTGCAACTTTCTCATCAAAAGTTGCTGCTAAAAATTTCTTATCGATGCTGGAGACAGTAGTGAAACCAAGTCCAGGTCTGAAAATAATCTGAATGATCCAAAAATCAAAGACTAAGGAGGTCCAAGTTGACTTTACGAAATAGATCCTTTCTGTTAAAAGAAATTTCAGAGAAAAACAAAGAATCTTGAGTTTAACTCACCATTTGCATTAGCTAGGGTTACAAACCCTCCAAAAGAACATCAGAAGCTAACACGCGTACACATGATAAAAAAAAACAATTCCACCAAATTGCAAAATCCAAGTTAAGGAATAATTTTCATGATATTGCAAAAATTACATTCGCAGTAACTTGTTATCTTGCATCATTGTCATTTACGAGAAAATAAAAAATAGAACTAAGGGTACAGATACAGCAAAATGGATTAAAGATGAATTCTTTTATCTGGCGTAAGCATATTACCTACAGGATTTAACAATATGTAAAAAAAATTTAAAAAACTGAGATTTCCTGATGGTCACTTTTGGTCATTCAAGTTATGGAAAAATGTCTTTGCTGCTTCATACGTCGTCCAGCAAATGGCCGCCGCTGGTGCATGAAACAGCATTCTAGGTTTCCAACCCCTCAACAAGCCCATATATCCATCACGCCTCACTATCGCATGTATAACCTCACTTGTGGAGCTGCTTGAGAATCGATCGCAACCACACACGCCCTGATATCAGAGGATTAAGTAAACAAACCAAAATTTTAACATTGTTTGCAGCTGTATCAAAAGATAAAAAGTGGGGAGTTCAAATGCAGCATCTGTAAAACAAATAATCAGCAACTTTCCAAAATCAGTCAAAAGAGTATTATAATCCTGTAAAAGAAACAAGGATAGAAAATGATGTCAGATTATTTGGCAAGTTACCAGATTGAATAACCTGCAGAGAAGATCACTGATACATCACCTAATGCGGAAATTAGAATTTTCACTACAAGCTCTAAAATCTCATGTGTGATTCTCCTACTTGTTGAAATGTGGTAGGAGTAAAATGAAGGGTGTTGCTGCAAGAAAAAGAGCAGAAGTCTATCCTTAATATCAGCACCTATAACAAATTTAGCCAAATGTTTCAATTCATTACTAACATGCCAATATTTTATTATTTGACACACATTAGTTTCCTTTTATTGCAAAACTGAAAAAAAAACTTTATTCTTTTAGTAAGGCATTTTGAGCATGCCGGCCATGATAATGTATGGAAACAAGATCTATGGTATTATCCATGAAATATTTACCAACATTTAAGGTGGGTCAGAGAGACCACATAGTTGTGATTTGAACCACTTATTTTTATTATAAAGGCTTGGGCGTTAGACATCATTGGGCTTCAATACAGTGTGTTCTGGCACCCCAAAAACAGTTTTGAGTATAGTTGTTATGCCAACTTATTATTTATCCTAGCATACTTATAAGCTAATGAATGCCATCTAAGATTGAGGCATCTGCACTTTAATTCATCAATTTAGTTATAATTTGGACTGAATGGTCGAGTTGAGGGTTACTGGAGCTTCTATTCAATGAGTTATGCATTGGGCTGGTTATGGATTAAATTTGACCTTGAAACATGGCAAATTTGATGCAAATCGATAAACAAAACTTCAACTGTGTTTATTTGGACTGAACTAGTGTTGGTAACTAAAAGTTTAATCATGAGTTCACAGATCTATTGGCGAGTTTTGATATTAGGGTTTTAATCATAGGTTGTATCTCAGACACGTGCAACTATATGGACATGTGTGCACCGTAGTTTTGCAGTCAGTATTGCCTTGGAATGAAGAATTTGTTTCTTGGTAACTACCTGGGGTTTATATTGATTTTAGTTTAAATAGGATGTTATATGTGATGTATTATTTTATAGCTTTTTACATGTTACCAATGAGTTAACAGAATATGTTGGTCATTCCAAGTAATGGAATGCGGACCAAAAGGGCCGTGTACGGTCACTCATGATCTCATTGTCATCAGGTAGAAGCTCCTCGGTTTATTGTATGCCCTGCACAGTTAAGAGCTGTAGTATTGTCTCATGCTTGGCTTAGATATTCCAGGGTGGCATGCCTAATAGAGGAACTCTGTTTGTCAAGTGGTTGAGAGAAAGCAACCGAGCTTTTGCTAGAATTTACCAATACCACTTACAAATTTGGAGATCATAAAATATGGTGACCTTCAAACAAGACTTTTATGCAGGCATGCTACAGGAATTTACCTAATTGAAGGTCACCTTGCAAATTGAAATAGGACCCAGTGCCAGACATTGGAGGATCACCTTACCATTATTCCCATTCCCACCTCATCGCTTTCCTTGGGGGTCTCTTCTAAAGATCAACTTAGTGTTTCTGTCATCATAACTTGCTTATAGTGAATGGATAGAACTGCCTATTGCAGCCTGAATCAGGATAGCTCAATTTCCTTTGCCTTCTCCTTCAATCTTATGTTCTTTTGTCTTTATTCTAGGTCAATCACTAAACATACCAAGCTTTCTTATTTTGATGATCAGGACCATTCAATGTCATGCATCAAAATCATTTTGTAGGGATTTATCAAGATCAAGAAAGTTTTACATAGAAAACCATGTGTGAGATAACACAATGGTCAGTGTAGATGGCCGCAAGGGATTGACAAGAAGGAAATCCCTTATCATATGGTGATGTCTTTCTTTTGAACCTAGTGCATGATCGTCTTGCCCTTTCTTACAAGAATGACAAGCCCCCATAACCACCCAACCCCCTCCTTGTGAATCAGACAACCTTCACCTCACGAGCACATTATGGCTTTGTACTGCATGCGATTTTTTCTTGAAGGTTCTTCTAGAAGATACAATTACCTTCCTCTTTCTATACCTCAGTGATTCAAGAAAATGATAATAATGGAATTTAAAAGGTTGGATAGCATTAAGGTCCGGTATTAGTAGATAATTACACCTATAGAGATGTTGCATGTCGGTGTAGGGTCTAATTGGAAGGTAGTTTAAGAGATCACCAAATAGTTAAGTTAAATGCCAAACTTTTTTGTCGTATTTAAATTTCACATTTAGAAAAAAAATAGACTATTTGATATGAACCAAACTGATAAATTGAATTTGGGTATCGAATTGAAGTCGAATTGGGCATAAAAAAACTGATCAGGTGATGTAGCACAACGTACGAACGAAGTCACGATCCTCATAGAGAGGAATGGCCAATTCTCATCTAGAGAAAAAGGAAATTGGAATTATATTAACTCAAAACTTGTTCATTACAGGATTCTAACCCCTATTTATAGTTTCATAGCATGACTTATTTTTATAAAATAAAAGGTTTTCTTCTAATAAAACCCTAATTGTCCTAATAAAAACTCTTTAAAAAAGAAATAAAACTTTTAAAAGTTCCAACAAATTATAAAAATTATGACTTAGAAAAATCCTAATTATCCTTATAAAACTTAGACGGGTTCTTTCAAAAATATATATAAAATAATTTTTTTAATAGAATTAAATTATTAATTACGTTATTCTCCCCAATTGAAAAAAACTAGACTTCGTCGAGTGAGAAGATGGACTGACAAATTCAAGTCTGTCAACGCAGCATATTAGTGCGAGGAGGCATTCCTCTCCGGTTAAATCAAGTAGTTGTTGCTCAATTCCTTCTAGAAGTCTAAGGGAGGCTTCGAAGTTCATCTTTGGTGATTCACGCGTCATCAATCTCTGAAAGTTTTTTCCAATGAACTAGATATTGATGAGTGCTTTCATTTGGAGAGATCACTGTTTAATGATCTATAATGCTCTTAATTTGATGAGAAAGTTGTAGTACGGATGGGAGTGTCGGAACTAGCATTGTAGTTACACGACCTATAGGCAAATCAACGAACAAAGAAGGCTCAAATGTTCCCCGATATGGTAGTAAATCCTCAATTAAGTCCTAATTTTTCTCACAATTTGAAATGGACCAAAGAAATGAACATGAAGTTTTTTGAATTTTTATTTTTTAAGAAAGTCTTCTGAGCGAATGCAGACAAGCACATAGTCTCCTATCTTGTACTCCTTAAACTTACAAATGCATCAACTTGAATTTTATATCTCATTAAGTGTGATTTTCCTCCTGACTTCGACGTGGATCTCTCTAATTCGCTCAATAAAACTCTTATCTAACTCAGAAGAATGAGAAAGGGTAGGTAATAGAATCAAATCAATAGGTTGATGAGCTTTCAACCCATAAATAATTTCAAATGGGCTACAACCAATAGATGAGTTTATTGAATTATTGTAAGTAAATTCACCAAATGGCAAGATTGATTTTTCACCCACCAGACACCTTAACAAGTTTTCGAAACTGCGATTAACAATCTCAGTTTGACCATCAGTTTATGGATGAAAGGTGGAAGAGAATTTAAGTTAGGTTCTAAATAACTTCCATAGGATTTTCCAAAAATAGAACTTTACATCCCTATTTGACACTATAATCATGAGTAACCTGTGCAAACAAATAACTTTTTTAAAGAACAATTTAACTATTTATGATGCATCATTTATTTTATTATATGAAATAAAATGTGTCATTTTAGAAAATCAACCTATTACAACTAAAATCGAGTCATGGCTCTGATTCATGCGAGCTAATCCTAAGACAAAGTCTATGCTAACATCCTTCCAAGGTTTATAGGGTGTAGGCAGTGGCCTGTATTTGCTTATTGTCTTTGCCATTTGAGATGTGCGACGATGTGATTTGATTCGGGCAACATATAGCCAAAGTTACATCTAGTAAAATACAAGAGCAATTGTCTTATCCATTTAAAATGTCCAACTAGGTCACCATCTGTATTCCCAAATAAGAAAGGCATGTCCCTTTAAATAGGTAGCCATTTTTTATCACAAAATCTATCAAATTGTGATAATTCCCATTTTGAACATCTCAAAAAACAAGCCCTATAAAGCATGGAGTTTTACTATGTGCAACAAGAGATCCATTTTAATGTTAGAAAAAAAAGTGACGCCAAGTAGGAGGCTTATAAATTTCAAAGTAATACACATCATAGATTTAAAAAGTGACTGCATTCACCCTATATACTTTCCTATAATTTCCTCCAAAAAGCTTTATGCCCTCTTTGGGTTCTTGTCAAATTATGAGAAAGATTAATACTAAATCATATGTTATTGATTTGTATATTTATTTAATCATCAATCTAATTTTCAATGGGAATATATTATTTCACTTTCTTTGAATTGCCTACAGGTTATACTACTATTGACTGCTATGCTTCCATCATTGACAACCTTCTTAGTGTGGTAGATAGAGTTACCAAAGCAATTGTTCTCTACACTTGGGAAAGACAATCCAAGAAGAAAAGTTGACAACCCGCCAAGAGTCGGTGGGAGTCAAGTTCTCATCATTGGGGGAGAATGATGTAAATAAGAAAACACATTAGCATCGAAAAGAAAATGATTGAAGAAATAAACCAACATTTATCCAATTCGACTAAAAAGGCGCCTCTGCTTTTCAACTGCTCCACCACCCCACTCAACGAAGTTGAGTTTTTTTTATTGAGGACAATAACACACTCAAAAATTTAAATTCTATTTAATTTTTTTTTAAATTGTCCAATCATTAACATTTATAATTTTGTTGGAACTTAAAAAAATTGTTTAATTTTTTTATAAAAGTTTATTAGCTTTTTTTATTAGGATAATTAGAGTTTTATATGAAAAATCTTCTATTATTTTATAAAGAATAAGTCATAATGTTAACCTATAAAAAAGGTTAGAATCCTATGCATGGGACAAAGTTTGAGATAATACAATTCCTAATTTTCATTTCATGGGTAAGAATCCATAGCTTTCCTCTATATGAGGAGAATATCTATATTCGTCTGTTATACTATGTTAAAGACTTCTTAATGTTTCTCCGCCACAAAAAAGAAGTAAGCTTATAGAATTCATAGAGTAAGTCGCCTTACAAGCTATTGGCCATTGAGTATGAATTGGAGGTTCCAAATTACGAAAAATCCCTTATATTAGATGATTGTTTTACTTGCTTTATATTTCTGCTGCAATTAGCTTGTTTGTGTGACCTTGCAAAAGATTGACAAGAGAAAAGGATTTGAATTTCAAGTTCACCCCATTATCCGACACATTATGAATCCTAGCACGTGGCATCAAAGTAAAATCGTTGTCAAAGATCATCAATGAAGCAATGGCAAGTTCACACTTTGCGTCACCAAAATTTGAGGGAGAGTTCAGAATGTGAAAACAATAAATGGAGTTCGAGGGAGAGTTAAGAATGTGGAAACGAAAAATGGAGGTATTCTTTAAATTCAACTTTGACATTACATTGTGAATGATTTTGAGTTTCCTAAGGAAACAAAGGGTATAATCTTGGATAAGAATCGAAGGACAAGGAAGCAAAGAGATGAGTATATAGTAAACGCAAAGGTCGAACACCATCTACTCCACATTCCTCGATTTAAGAAATAAAGTAAATAGGAATTTGCTCATGGGCCAAGGAGCTCTATAAAAAGCTTGTAGAGCTACACAAAGGAACCACGAAAGTCAAGCTTGATAAATGCGACCTTTTATATTCTCAAATAATGCACTCAAGGTACAAAGTGCTAATAAATGACTTAACCAACATCGGAGAAAACATGTCCAATCAAGAATTACTCTGAAATGCATTAAATGGGTTCCCCTGGACACCTCAATAGTGATCTATGATAGATGCATTCTATATGTCAAGAAACTTTAAACTATCCACCTTAGAGGAGAGGATATATCTTCAACTATAGAATTGTATGAAACACAATACGGAATAATGGAGGAAGAAAAGGCAAGAACAAGCGGAGTTGCTATTACAGCTAGCAAGAAGGATAAAAGTAGAAGTCCTATGCCTTTGGAATCATCATCTTTAGTGGAGAGCAAGAAAGAAGCTTAGATGGTGAGACAAGTAAAGCATCTTAGCATGAATGATGTGAAGAAGATTCTAAGGAGAAACAAGAACAAAAAGAGAAAGAGAAAGCTTTAATGTTACAATTCATAAGAATAAGACATATGAGACGCTAATGTTAAAATTGAAAAAGGGAAAAGAAAAGGAAAAGCCAAGAACCTAAAAGAAGAAAAATGTCTTCAAGATCACATAGGATAACACTTCTTCATTGAAGAGCGAAAATGAAATCAACCATAAAAATTAACTAGCACTCACTACCAATGACAATGAAGTGTTACAAATATCATCTAAAGAAGAGAGCCAAGTCAAAGGGGAGCTAAATCATACTACTTAAGTGACTAGGTAAGCAAAACAATTTTTCCATAAAGAATTATTAGATGCAATTTCTACCATGGCTAGATCTGGCTAAGAGAAAAAAATATTCAACTAAAGAAATTTGTTGGCATTTTAGAATAAAAATTAGATGACTATGCTTGTTATGATAAGATGCAAGAACTAGATGTAGAAAACAATGATTTGAAAAATAAAGTGATTATATTAAAAAAGGCATTAGAGAAATTTACTATATGCTCAAAAAACCTTACACATGATCATTAGGAGTCAATGAGTAAATTTTAACAAAAATGGGTTAGGTTACATGGAAACCAAGAATAAAACGATCTACCATTGTCTTATTGTTAGAGGATAATCCAAAGCTATAGAAAATGGGTTACTAAAGAGTTGTTGGTGACTCCAAGTGGGTTAACATATATAAGTTGCTTAATCATTCGCTACTAAAATAATTTTGCTAAAGTTAACCAAATGGAATTTTAATCAATATATTTATACTGTGGTAGACTCATTTTATTACATGATTAGATTGCATGATCACATAGCAAAATCAGAAATACCTTGTTACATCTCACTGTAAACTTAGATAATTTAATATTTTCATCGAGATATCTATATATCAAGTGACATGTTAGGGTAATACTCCAGTTCACAATGTTAGTTTAATGCACTATGTTAACCCAATAATACTAAAATATTGATCATATGATCAATTATGTGGAAGATGACTCGTTATGTGAATGATTACCAATTATGTGGGAGCTCTATCTATTGACAGTGTACATTTGGCTCAAAGATTATAATTCAATAATCTTATTTTGAAAATTTCAAATTTCTAATTAAAAATATATGTTTACTATTAAAAAAACACTCTCTATTCAAAAAGCTATCAAAACAAATGCTTTATTTTTTTCTCTGTTAAAACTATTAAACATAAACTTCTCTGTGAGATTTTATTTTTTAAAAAGTTTGCAATTCTTCATTAAAAAAACAAATTGTTTAATATTATAGGAATTAGTCGACTAGCACTAAATAGTGAGCAAGTGACACTAAATAGTCAGCTGACTAAAAAGTGCATAAATGAGTTTTATCAATTTTTTTAACCATGTTTTTTAATTAATTTTGGATTTATTTGAACATGTGTTGATCTTTATGCTAAAGTTTTATCTTGATGATAAAATGGATAGCTTAATCGATGTTTTAAATAAATCCAATTTGATTCATTTTGATGTGTGCCAAATGTGGAGAATGAAGAACTAAAATCCTAACTTAATGGGAGTTAGGTGAAGAGAAGCTTAAGTTAAGGAGCAGCCTAGTTGTTGGTTTAATTATCCTTATTAATTTTTTTAAAAGAATTATTAAACACAAAAATGGGGGAAATTGCTAGTATAGTTATGCCTTAAGTGGTCATATTCAACTAAGGTGTTTTAATGTACTTAGCAATGAATTTAAGTTTGTCTTTATTACTGAGGTGGGCATGAAGTTGTCCAAGAACTTGGTAGAGTACGTATGAATCTTGCACAACCAAATTGATTGGCTCGTGGCTCAAAAGTCTGCTAGAGCTCTAAGAAGTTCAATATAGAATATTTGAGGGATTGTAAGAGGAGCGTTGAATTAGCAACATTAACAAGAGTCACAAGAGGTGAACTACATAGGTGACAAGTGAAGGATGACACATAGAACAAGCCAAGGACTTCGTGCATTGAAGGGACTAAAGATCCGACGGAAGATGACCTTAGGCAAAGTAAAGCTACAATAGATAAATTCTTAGTAAGTTGTCAGAATCGAGCAAATGTTGACTTAGATTATGGCTCAACCATAGTTTGGTAGTAGTCAATGATCCAATCTATTGGTCAGCATCAGTCAATTGGTATGTTGGTTATCTAGAGAGTCAACTCAAAATATTTGCTCACAAACAAAATATTTTTATTCGGAGTAGAGTTAACTATCAGCTGACTAGAGTTGAGTCAACTGGACACTTAACTAAATCCCAAACAAAAATTACAAAAAGATCGTTGAAATGTTGCATCGTCACAAAACGTACGTGAATTTGCAAGTAGTCGACTGGGAAAAGGTCAAGTTAATCAAAGGATTCGTTGCTAGGAAGAATACTTGACTAAAATGAAGTTGAATCAAAGGATTCATTGCAAGGTGAAAGCTTACGCGATCACGAAAATAGACAATTGAAAAAGGTTAAATCAACTGGAGTGTTGCATTACAATAGACTAAATATTGTTGAAAGGCAACTTTGAGGGTACAATTAAAGGGAGAAGCTAGTCAAGGTTGGTAAAATTGTGGTCAAGCTCCAATATTCTTGTGATCTCATGTTTAATTTATAGCTTTACTCTTGTATGAGCTAAAGGTTTTTACATTAAAGCTCTATTATTGTCTTACAACATTAAATTGATTTTCTTTCATTGTAAAACTTCTTGTAACAAATTTCTAAACCATTAGAAAAGAGAAAGATAGAAGGATCCACAGAATGACTCGTGTGATTGTAGAATAGAAAACAAAAGTTCTGTCTAGGTCAATGCTATCCCCGCACCACCTCCTAGCTATCCAACACATCTACAATAGATCCTAACAATAAGTACATAAATATATGAAGCAGAAAATACCCATCATATAAATGTGAGGCACAACTTCCTCTCTTATAGTAGGGCAAGAACATTTGTTGATTAAACCCATCAACATACAAGTAGGCTTAGAATGCATGACAAGATTAGGTTTATACTTGTTCACAATGTTATTATCTCTTGTTTCAAGTATCTCATACCTATTGTCTACATCTCTTACAATAGGGTTCAACATGCAATGTTAAAAGCTGACAAGTAATGAAATTTATAAAAAATTTATAACATTAGTCAATTAATAAGTTAAGAGTACAAATAAAGGACTACCATAAATATAGGTATATGTATATATTAGGATGAAATAAGCTTGACCAAATAAGATAACCAAACTTGGTTTTGTGGAAAAGGGAAAAAACAAAGGTTTTATTTGAAAAATTAGGTAAATATAGAAATTTGATAACAACCAACTAAAATTAAATAAAAGTATTTTCAAATATGGAATTGAATTTACCTGATTAGCAAATCAACTTCTCATAGTATGATGTTACAAGGTGGATGAATATGCTGAAGTAAAGCTTTGATGGTGGATTTGGCAATGAGAAAAGAGAGGAAGAGGGAATCTTGGAGTCTAGGAGGGTGAGAAAATCCAAAAATATTAATCCTTGAGTCACTATGATGATAGAATTGATCATTAATAGAAAAGATGATTAGGAGGGTGGTTTGTCTTTCCCAATAGAAAGGGAAAATTATAGAAGATATTTGGGTTTGGTAGCAAGAAGAGTCATCATAAGGAGATAGAGAGCACAAACTGCATTGAGGCATGAGGGAGTTGAGGTATGATGGTGAAGGAGAGGGTAGGAACATATAGGAAGGAGAGGCTACAACACTACATCTCGTCCACCACCTTCCCCTATAATAAGAAATCCTATAGAGAAATCATAGACTTCTTGCTTTTATATATAGGCTACAAATGATTATTCAATTTCATGGAAAGTAATCACTCAGATATATTTAATTGATGATTCAATTGAACAGAGAATAATCACACTAATATATACATGACTACAATATGAACCGACTAAATATCTCATATAGGATTAAAATTATACAATGTTCATAGGCAACTATTAACTTACATCAACAATGAAGACTACCGCACCATTAAAAGCTAGAGTTGTTACCCAAAAGTCCAATAAGTTAGGGAAACAATGACCTTCCAAGTGGTTGTTTCCAAATAAATCTTATACTTGAAAATCTTAACTTCGATCAGCAATAATAATATTGCTAGTCCTCCACATATCTTAAACATAGCTGTACCAAATTATTTATACCAGACGTAGGCTCATCTGATGAATGTTATGATCTGACTAATTGGATAACACTTGCAAACTTTGTAGGAAGGCAACAACTTATAAGGGGAAATATATACAGATTAATGCAAACTTTCCAGAACAAAAGAAACCAAGATGAGAAATTAAGTAATAAGAACAGAGAAAGGGCAAAATATCCTTTATGCAGGAGCATTTGAATGAAAGATTTACCTGACACTGTAACTGGGTCTTGACCACATCAAGAGGTGTGGTGACGGCTGCTGCCAAGGCACCCGCAGCAGCACCAGCAGTGGCATGCACAACCAGTCGCTCGTCATCTACGCTCGCTGGTGAGATCCCCATTAGACCCCTCTTTGCCGCCTCATAGGTTGCGAAGTGCACCGCTGTATAGGGAGCATTCATCAACACGGTAGTCTTATACGAAGCAAAGAAAGCCCTAATCCCCTCCTCCCTCAAGACCCTGGCGACGCAATCCACAAACCCTTTATAAGGGCTACTCTTCAACTGCAAACGTTGCTTCACAGTGTCCATTGGAGTAAACACCGCATCGCTGGCGATGGTGGCAAGCACTCCAGATGCGGCATGAACGACGGGATTGTTAGGGTTTCCCGCGGAAAGGGACTTCTTGGAGAGCTCGTACACGGAAAAGTACACGGCGTGGGCGGGGCCAGCCCCGAGGCTCATCGCGCCAACTCCACGGTATAGTCCACGGGTGCCCTCGGCGGCGAGGATGGTGCGAAGGGTCTGACGGAGGCTGAGAAGAGGCTGGCATGGTGGGGATCCGGTCTGCATCCGGGTTTTAAGGGTATCGACGGGAAACATAGCAGTGTGCTCGACAAGGCCGGCAACAGATCCAGCGACCATGAACTGCCAGAAGTGGATGCCGTCGTGTTGGATGACGCTTAGGTCGCCGGAAGTAGGGAGGAGATCCGGCGGGTGGAACTTGGCCGGGGCGTCGGTGGCCATGGGAAGCGAAGATCGAGGTTTCGAGGGTCGATCAAATCTAAGAATCGGGAGGGGCAGTGCGGAGGGACTTGGAAAACCGGCAATTGCACCTTCTTATTTTTTCTAATTAAGCGCACGTCCTCCGCTTCCGAGAATATTCTCTCCGTGCACTCGGGCACGGCGCAGCGGTAGAGCATCGTAGTTTAATCCCAATTAGAACATAATTAGAACATGCTTGGTGTTTAATTAGAATATTCAATTGATAATTCTATAATGATGAGAAGAACTATGGAAGTGGATCTATCAATACAGTACTGTGACATTTTAAAATTTATCTTAATATCCAATGAAAAATTTTTATAAGTTTGAATGATCATTTGTAAGATTAATTAGTTTTGAAAATTAGATATCTAAGTTAAAAAAAATATTCCTCTCCGTAACTGAGCTATGATACAATAGTATTAAGATGTGGAACAGAATCTTTATTTTAGATTTTATCTATGTCATATTACATTTAGATAATTTAAAAAATTTATAACGTTGAATCGTTCGTTACAATCCATTTGTACTTCTTAATTTATCTTGTCATCCATTAGAATCTATCTACGCTTCTCGATTTATCCCGATGATGAATCAAAAATTTTCATGGGACCGAATCAATCACTTTCCAATTAATCGGCAACAACTTAATACTTGAATTATCAAAAATAAAATAAAATAATCCTCCAACTAGGGTTCTAAATTAAATAAACTGATTTTATATTTATTTAATAATAAAATAATTTATAAACTAAATAAGATTGAATAATAGTAATCTTGCTTCATTAATATTCAAAATAAAATTCATAAAAATCAAATTTTTTTAATTAAATTTTGATTTAAATGTACAAAATTTATGAATTTTTATAATTTAAAATTATTTGTATATGTTAAAAATTAAATAATAAAATTTTATGAATTAAATAGACATTTAATAATATTTTTTTAATTGAGCTTATAAAATCTCAAGCTCATAAAATTATTAATAAATAAACTCAATAAATAAATAAATAAATTTGAACACTCTTTTCTTGACTCAGTTCATTTACACTCAATTCATCTAACTCATTTTCTTTTTTAATAAAAGATAGAATTCGCTACTCAAGAGGTCTCACACGATCGATTCTATGACCATTTCTAAAAAAAGTAAATCAGAAAGCTATAGTTGGCTACTTTAGGAGAGGGCATTACCTCGACTTCGTCGAGATTCGACTTTTGTAAACTTCAACAAGTCTACCCCATAATAACCAATTTAATCATATCTCGGGGGCATCTAAGTCATTTCTGGAAATCTCTAAACAAAATCCAACTAGCTTAATTTATCTTGCTGATCAAATCCTAAGATGCCCTTTTGATTTGAAATCTAGATTTACCCAACTTTAAATTCTAAAACTAATATTTTTTTTACTATAATTAGTGCCTCTTTTGTCTATCCTTCTTCCCCCTTTACCCATTTTCCCTTCGTCCCCATGCTTGAAAAAATTTTTGGTATGTATATAGGTTTTTTCTTAAATTTCTCTCCTTTTCCTTAAAAATGAATTTCTATTCATTCAACTGATATCCAAAGATAAAACTTAAGGAATAAAAACATAAATGAATTCTTGAGTACATCAGTGGCCTCAAATCTACAATTAGACCTCTCTAACTATATTAAGGTCAAATTTTAGATCACCTTAATAGATCTACACAAGTCTAAATTCAAATTAGAGGGAAGTCTATAAGTACCAAGAGTACAATGATCGTCTCACACTTGTAATTTAATTTGTGGGATGTGCAAGAAGATGAAATAACATTTTTACCTCAATAGATCTACAATGCTCAAAATGCAAGGTAAGAGCATGCATGAGTTCTCGGGAGCTCAAGGATTATAATAGTGGTTGTATACTTACATTTTTGACCTTTGAATGTTCATTAAGGTGAATTGGAACTACTTCACCTTGACAAATCTAAAATGCTTGACATGCTGAAAGATCGCAATGGATAGTCTCATGCATGTTGTTCCTATTGAGATCAGCTCCGGGACGTGTCACCGACCAAATCTCCTCACTAGAATGGAGCTGGATCGAAGATGTTGAATTTCTGAGACCTGCAAACAGAGCAACTGTGAGCAGGAAGGCTAGGGGGTGCCCTGGTGCAATCACTCCGATGTTTAAGTTAGCAAGGAAGAAGAAAAAGCATAGGCGAAAGAAGAAGAAAGTGGGCGAGTGCTCGCGTGTGCGCGTACCTTAGTAGGGAATGGATTGACCTTTATATAAGGAAGAGGAAGAGGAAGAGGTCTCATCACATCTCAATTAAGCACATCCCATCTTAATTAAAGAGATGTCTTGTCTCTAAGTATGATCTTGTTAGAAAGACATGGAATGATCAGGATAAAAGTCCCATCATTGACATACGCTCGTAAAGTCATTTCGCATGTGGGTGTCAGGGCAGCGATCATAATTATGGAGTATGGGGCTGTTAGAAGAAATGATGGGAGCGATGGAATCGGGCACCGCGATGGGCATTTGGTGTGAGCCGAATGCGGGCAAAGACACCGAGCCAACTGGTAAAGTTTGGGCTGGCGTCCGAATGAGACTCAGATAAGGATTCGTCCCGAGGGAGGATTCAACTCTGTTAGATTTGAGAGGTGTCCTAAAGCAATCGTCTTACGGTCATACTATTTATTTGATAAATAGTAATTTACTGTTTGAGTGCACATTCCATATGTGTTTGATTGACTCTTAAACTCAAATACTGAATGTCCGCAATACGATTCATAACGTGAGAGAATTTGTGATTGGATCACAACTAGTGAACATCTCTACATGTGTAATTATGAATGTATTAGAATTATCCCTAGTCAAGGAATTGATGAGCACGGACATCATCGATTCTGTCGAGACTAGTACGTTTTGAACTCCTTAATTAGCCAAGAAGCTGATCTCACTGCTGTCAACATTAGATGTTGAGAGTTAAACGTGGATGTTGGTTAAAGGTAACAAGTTCATTGGAGTGACCAGCTTTAAGACTTCATATGGTTCGATATATATGTCAATGAAGATCTCAATGTAGCTTAAGTGCAAGTTTCCTTTGACTTGCGGTATTCAAGTCACCTTGGTCACAGAGATTTATACTTTGACATCTTAAACAAACATCTCCGAGGAGTTGTGGACCCGAGATGATTGGGTATGAGTTAAAGTATCCGAAGGTATTTGAATAGCCCATAGAGAATTCACCGTTCCTTGAAAAAGGAGACATATACCTTGCGGCCGCTTGTCAGGATTGTTACTAAAAGTCTTTGGCCAAAATATTACATGTCAAGTGTACCGTACTCTTCGACACATGTACGAGTAACTTGAATCCACAGGACAAGAAAACAGCTTGGGCTAGGTGTGACATAGTCAGCCTAGTGGGGACAGATACATAGACCATGCCTTGAACCAAGTGGGTATAAGACGGTGAAAGGAACGAGGCACGATTCAGTGTAGCTGCTGAAAGATTTAAAAAATGTTCTGAAATCAATTGTTGATTTTTTGTTTAATTGGAGATCATAATATACTACTAGGTGTCACTCATGATCGTTCCATAATTTTACGGACGGTCAACATAGCCGGGAACCTATTGGCAGGGCCGGCCCTGGCCCAGGGCAAACTGGGGGG
>JBBMKF010000112.1:4467519-4478363 GCA_037834155.1 Curcuma caesia
GAGGTAGCTAGTCTGATCCAGTTGTGTCTAGTTGTTAGATAGATATCAACTTAATTCTGATCTCTACTTTTGTTGTATATTAGATCTGCTTGTAGTTCTTGAGATGTTTCAGCTAATTATCATGGAAAACAGAATTACATATATTTTATGGAATTTTGATGATATATATGCCATTTGTGTGTATATATATATATATGTACATCTTCAATTTCAGTATATATTAGTTCAGAATATGAATGTATTATGCATAGGGGATAATTAAGCTAATTAACAGTCAGCTCTGATTATATATGCCTCCTTTGGCTCAGCTCAAAAATAATGTATATATGAATATTTTATAGTTTATTAATTTTTTTCATCAAAAGGAATTTAAGTGGTTCATACATATTCCTAAATTTGAATTGTAGAAATATTATAATTGATAAAATTAAAGTATCTATAATACTAATATTTGTCCAATTTACTCAACCAAGTCACTTGAATAGGTGTATGAGTATTTATTCCTTAGAGAATACAATAAGAGTATAGGAACAGTTCTTAGCTAGTTTGGATAGAAGGATAATTAAGAGAGAGTATAATGATTTCATAAGAGTTGATAAAAAGTTTACATTTTCCTTTTTTATTTCAAAAACGATAAGAGTGAGTTCGAAACTAAGAGTAGTATTAGGGGCTGATCAGACAAAGGAGTTCTTGTTTAGGAGTTCATTAAGGATGATTAGTTGGTGCTATTTCAAGATTTCTATGGAGGCAAAGCTCCTATATCCATTGCAGAAATCATTTATTATATCAATTAGATTATAGGTCTCCAAAACAGTTCAGACTTTCTGGCTTAATTTCCTGTTTATTGGATCTCATGAGTATATTCACCTCTGCTCAAGGTGTGATTATTCTTCTTAAAGGCCTCTTCGTATTAGCTAGTATTTTCCTGATTCATATGACAATGCACTTTCTCTGATGGTATCCTATTAATTGTTTTCCAGTACTTTAGATCTTTGTTACGTGCTTAATTCATCTTCATTTTCCAGTGGCTGCCTTATGAAAATCTATTCAAAAATGCATTTTAACTCCATGAGAGAGACTAGTTCATTCGATTCAAATTGCATCATTGCTCGCCTTGAGATTGAGAATGCGCAGCTATATATTGCTCCACTACATTCAACTGACAGACGACGAAACTAATTATTTTGCGATAACTTCTATAGCATGTTCATCACTCTTATGGGTTGTTATAACTTGATCCAGAAGAGCAAGATCTAGTTCGATTGGAGATGACACATCGGATAGAAGACTTGAATCCAGGACCCATACTATAGTTTGATCCCATACTTTGGTTCCATGATCGAATTCCACGCTCACGCCCCACAAGGTGGTCGGGCTCCGACTCGACAAACAGTTCGACTCCGACTCTTTGACTCGGCAACCCATTCGGCTCGAAACATAATTCCTGGCTACTCCACTTGGGTTCAACATCTAGCTCCTAGTCCATGCCTCCCAACCAAGCCTCCACTCGGCCCTAAGCTCCATGTCGGACTGCATGTGTCTCGGTTCCCAGTCTCAAGAAGCCTTGATCCAGACTTTCTTTATCGCTGAGCTCCACTCGCTACACCCAGTGCCCTGCTCAGTGTTCAATTAGCTCAGTTCCTTCGAGTCTAACTTCTGACACTCTATCATTTAGCTTATCAGACTATCGTCAGAAGGACATGTGCTATGATATTATTTTGGGTATATAGCTCACTTGCCCCATTAATTCATCATGATTTATGATGACATAGTCTGATACCGTATCAGGCGTAAGTGATAGAACCCCTGGCTACAACGGCGACGATGATGGAATATTCTCCTTACTAGCGATGGGACATCTTCTCTGATAAAATCCTCCTTGATGAGATATTCTTCTTAATTAAAACAAGACATCTTTCTCCCTCGTGATTCTATATAACGATTCCGCCTCTCGCGGGTGTAGATATGCAGGCATACAATCAAGAACCTCCTCACCTCCTAATTTTTCTCTCTTGCTGCGGCTTAACTTGGGTGTCGGAGCAGCTGAGCTAGGTCCTGACTCATCTTTCTCCTTGCAACTTAGTGCTCAGTGGTACGCTAGAACCCAAGATCCTCTTCAGTTGATCATGGATACCGCTTTTGGTGAGTTAATATACGAGTCAAGTGTCCGATGATTCATTCGGAGATGATCAAGCGAGAACAATCACTCTAAGAATTTCTTGCAATATGTCATAATTTTGTAAAGGTAGTTATATCAATCTAAAATGTTGGTAAATTTCGAGTATTATATATGAAGTTAAAACAGAAAAACACCTATTTGCGTGCAATGGGGACGACTAAAGAACTTTCAAAGTCAAAAAATAGAATGCAAAAAGATGTTGAGCCACTAAAAAAAGGCATCAAGAATTAAGAAGCCAGCCACTATCCATTGCTTCCAGAACAAGGCGACGAAGCCCCAAGAAACCGCAGGCTAAGTCTTTCTTAGGGAACGTGGGGTTAGCAAAGCAGAGCTGATCGAGCAGGTATAATAATCTATCCATAGATCCACCGCCATCAATTCGTCGGCCACAGCTCCAATTTATTCAACCCCTTTGGGAAATTCTCACAGTTACAGTTGCAATTGTAGACATGGAGTCTCTGGCGTTCTACGGCGGTCTGACCGCGATGCTGCTGGCGGTGGTGTGGGTCTTGCGGATGCTGAACTGGGCGCTGTTGCAGCCGCGGCGGCTGGAGCGCGTTCTCCGGTCTCAGGGCCTCAAGGGCTCCTCCTACCGCCCCCTCAGAGGCGACCTCAAGGACATGGTGCGGCTCGGCGAGGAGGCCCGCTCCAAGCCCATGCCCTCCTACTCCCACGCCATCTTCCCCCGTGTCACCGCCTTCTTAAGCCGCGTCGTCGAGACCTACGGTGAGAAGGGAGTCCTTCCTCCCTGTTCCAATTCTTGTAAAAACTGGAATTTTTTATTCAGAAGTTGGAAATTTTGATGCAGGGAAGGAGAACAAGGTGAGTTTCCACTGGATGGGGCCGTTTCCCAGAGCGGTGATCGCGGATCCTGATCAAGCGAGAGAGGTTATGGCCAACAAGACCGGCGAGATCGGGAAGCCGAGCACCAACTACATGCTAAGATACTTTATGCGAGGCGTGATACGACAAGAAGGCGATAAGTGGGCAAAACACCGCAAGATCTTGAACCCCGCTTTCCATATAGAGAGGTTAAAGGTAATTATTGATCAATCCATGCATCCAGTCCAGTTAATTTGTTCCCTGTGATAGAGTTTACAGTGTGCCGTCCACAAATATGCAGCGGATGTTGCCTGCTTTCTCTTCCTGTTGTGATGAACTGGTTGACCAGTGGGATAAGATGGCGGCGACAGGTAAGGAAGTAGATGTTTGTGTTGAGCTGCAGAACTTCACTGGAGATGTCATTTCGCGGACTGCTTTCGGTAGCAGTCTTGAGGAAGGAAGGAGAATTTTCCAGCTTCATGATGAGCAGGCTATGCTCGTCGCCAGTGCCCTGTTGAAAGCACTTATCCCAGGTTACAAGTGAGCACCAATTACAGTAACAACGTGATCTCTTTCGATGTAGAATCAAAATCATGGATTTGCTGAGAGTTATTGTCTACTGATACAGGTATTTGCCCACCCGAACAAACACCAGAGTGAAAACGATCGACAAAGAGGTGAAAGATATTCTTCTGAGCATAATCAAAAATAGAGAGGAGAGCATGAAATCAGGCAACACAAGGAACGATGACCTTTTGGGCATGTTGCTGGAGTCCAATATGCAACACATCCAAGAGCACGGCGACGCCGGGTTGACAACCGACGAGGTGGTGGAAGAATGCAGGCTGTTCTACTTCGCAGGCCAAGAGACGACCGCTCAGCTTCTGACGTGGGTGATGGTGCTGCTGAGCATGCACCAAGATTGGCAAGAACGAGCGCGCGAGGAGGTTCTGCAAGTTTTCGGAAAAGAGAAGCCAACTTTTGACGGATTGAGCCATTTGAAGACCGTAAGCAACATTTTCTTCGATACCTTGATCGCGAACCATTTAATTTCGACAAAAACGTCTGAAGTCAACGAAGCATGGGCAGGTGACGATGATTCTGTACGAGGTGCTGAGGCTCTACCCGCCGGCGATTGGGTTGCAGCGGCAGGTGTTCAAGAGCGTGAAGATTGGGGGCGTGGTCTACCCGCCCGGCGTGCTGATCTTCGTGTCCATTATCCAGATGCACCACGACCCTGACTTCTGGGGCCAAGACGTGGAGGAGTTCAAGCCGGAGAGGTTTGCCGAGGGCGTGTACAAGGCGTCGGAGAAGAACGCATTCTTCCCCTTCAGCGGCGGCCACCGGATCTGCATCGGCCAGAACTTCGCGATGCTGGAGTCCAAGCTGGCGCTGTGTCGGATCCTTCAACGATTCGCGTTCGAGCTCTCGCCGTCGTACACTCATGCGCCGTGCACTGTCCTGACTCTGAAGCCTCAGCATGGTGCTCCGATCAGGTTGCGCAGCCTTTCCCTTTGATATGATCAGCTGTAATCTTATGCTGCTTTGTCTTTGGTATATGACTTCAGTTGAATAATCAAGACCTCTCCAGCTAAATGAGTCTAAAACTTGAAGACAGGATGCTTCATTTGTCCACGATGATCTTTGATACATAAGATGCATTTTGTTGTTATATGTGAAGAACTAACAAGAAATTTCTGAAACTTCACATCTCATCACCCAGTAGATATTTCAGAATTCTCTCTGCAGTGAGAAGCACTATCTTATGTATGCCCCAATCTCTTATGCTCATTTGTACTTCTCCTAGCAACATCTCTGTTGGCCAATTTCACCTTCACCTTCCCAAAATCTCTTGGCTTTCAAGTGAAATGGTCTCTCTCTGAAACACAATGGTTGTTTATCTCCTAGATCAAAGTGTAATCCACTCAGCATTAGAATTTTAATGTAGTAAGTAGTACAGTACATCACTGCTGGCAGAAACTGATCTCTAGGTGAAGTAGCAGCAGCTACTCCCTCATCTCCAAATCCTTCTCCATCTCTGCATCACATCTAGTATTTCTTCTTTTTGTATCCACGAGCTGAGCTGCTAATATCGTGAGGCCTGGAACACAAGGAATGAATTACTGTAGCTCCAGTGATCCAGAAAATAATATTGGAATAAGAAATTGTCAAACTTGTCAATTGTTTCAGGCACAAGGATGGCAGTGTGTGCGTCATGAATCGAATCGGTGGTTTGAACTAGCCTCAACTGCTCAACGGCCATGATCGCCTGCAACTGTTCAAGATCAAATGAAGGAAACAAGCTGTGACTCATGGTGAATTGATTTAAGGATGAGCGATCCAGTTCTTGTTATGAAATTTCTCAAAATGGGAACCAAATTAATGGATTGAGAGGCAGTGGAAGCCCAGATGAATGGCTTATCATGCAGTTCCAGATTTGGACATAAACTAGATACGCAACTGTCCCAGCAAAAATCTAAAGTTTCCAATATCCCAACGACACGTGTCCACAACGGGGGACTGACCGCGCCTACTTGGATTCCCGCAGTCACGGACCAAAGTATCTCATGGTTGTTGATGATCATAATCCGCCACGTATTCAACGAAAATCCATGCGTCTCAAACTCAGGGCCAATGAAATGCGAGATAGAGATTGCGAAGGATAAGCTCACCACAATTTCCCGCTCTCCTCTGAGCCTTTAATTGACACCCCTCAGACCCCAACACATCACGCCTCCTCTTCGAACACCTTTCCTTCATCCTTCACTCCTCTGCACTTGCTCCAGTTAATGGCTTCCACCATGGCGCTCTCCTCCCCTTCCTTCATCGGCAAGCCCGTCAACCTCGCCCCCTCGCTCGCTGACGGCCTCGGAGGTGGTGGTCGGGTCACCATGCGCAAGACCGGGGGTAGACCGAAGCCGCCTGCCACGGGCAGCCCCTGGTACGGCCCCGACCGCGTCAAGTACCTCGGCCCACTCTCCGGCGATCCCCCCTCCTACCTCACTGGAGAGTTCCCGGGAGACTACGGATGGGACACTGCTGGCCTCTCCGCCGACCCTGAGACCTTCGCCAAGAACAGAGAATTGGAGGTGATCCACAGCCGGTGGGCCATGCTCGGAGCGCTGGGCTGCGTCTTCCCGGAGCTTCTCTCCCGCAACGGCGTCAAGTTTGGCGAGGCAGTCTGGTTCAAGGCCGGCTCGCAGATCTTCTCTGAGGGCGGGCTCGACTATCTCGGCAACCCCAACCTGGTCCACGCGCAGAGCATCCTGGCCATATGGGCGTCCCAGGTGGTGCTGATGGGCGCCGTCGAGGGATACCGGATCGGCGGCGGGCCGCTCGGTGAGGTGGTCGACCCGCTGTACCCTGGCGGCAGCTTCGACCCGTTGGGACTCGCCGACGACCCTGACGCCTTCGCGGAGCTGAAAGTGAAGGAGCTCAAGAACGGGCGGCTCGCCATGTTCTCCATGTTCGGATTCTTCGTGCAGGCCATCGTCACCGGAAAGGGACCGCTAGAGAACCTCGCCGACCACCTCGCCGACCCGGTGAACAACAACGCCTGGGCCTACGCCACCAACTTCGTCCCTGGCAAATAAGAACTGTAATTAATGTTTGGGCCAAGACTGTAAACTCATGTGCACTTTGTTAGGGAATCACTACTGTGGGAAAATGGAACTTTGTAATTTACTCTGCTCCTCCTTTGTTTAGATGGATTGTAAGATGGAATGATCGATCTGTTCAGTAAGAGAAATAAGTCTAAATAAAATGTTTCAGTGTTAGATGTTTAAATCAAATACTATATATGAATCCTTAAGAAAGATTAACTACTACTTAGGAAGTCATCCTATCCTATCATGTGACTAAAATTTTATTAAAAAACATATCATCATACTTTTCTTATCATACTGAAATTAATTACATGGTTGTAATCTCAAAATATAATGAAAATAGCAATTAATTATAGGAGGAACCCTGCTAACCCTCCATACTTTATTATACAGTGATTATTCCACTTACACTGTACATTAACTAGAACATACTGTTTGCCGTACAGAAAACTACTTCTCTACAAATAAATACATCTCAAAACTGAGGAGGATCGATAGTATACAGCTACATATTTGTGGCGCAGCAATTTACAGAACGCACTATTGTTGGTACCTGCAAGATGGAAGTTCAAGAATAAGCATCACTGCATCAGTTAATAGATACATTACATCAGTTGAAACTTGGAAACTTCCCTTTACGCTTTGGGTGACTATTTACTTGGTAATAACTATTTTGAATTGATGATTATAGAATAATGCTCAATATAGGAGATAAAACAAATTCAATCTCAAGGAGTTCATAAAAAATACGCAAGGGTAAACATAACCTCTATGATTTTAAAACAAGAGCCTTTGTAATAATTTTCATGAAACTTTTCATTTGGACACGTTTGTTTAGTAACAAGATATGGAAAATTTAAATTTCATCTTTTAGCTATGACAGTATGAGAAATATGATGGAATGTAGAAAGAACAAAGGGTTCAGAATGGATGGATGGATGAAGAGAAGAGATACTGAATAAAAGCAAAAACAAAAACATGGATATTAAGGAAATCTTTCTTAAATGTCTGTGTAAAACACACTGACATTATTGATCTATTTCTATCTTCTAGTTCAGGTGAATTACCCCATTTATCAAGTGTAAGAGTACCTGTTCCGCAGCAGTACGTGGAAGATGTCTATATCGCATCTATCACGCCATGACTACGAGAAAGCAGACTCCAACTGAAAGCTAAGAAGATTTCAAAAATCCTCATCATTCCACAACATTATTGATCCCTTTCTTTGGAACTTAGGTGGCTGCAAACTGTTCATTGCTCTCCCCATCAATGCCATAGCCCTGATGCTAGGGAACTGTTTATCCTCGAAATTATCTAGGGACGATTGAGGAATTTCAGGTTCGCAAAGCCCAGGTGTGGTGATATTTTTGTGAGATTCAACTTTTTGACAGGACTCACAACACCATCTTTTTATCCAGTACTGCTTTTCGTTCACTGATGGTTCATTAGAGCATTCCAGTGCAGATGGCGAGTTATTGGTCCCAAGGGATATCAGTTGCTCCTTGGGATTTTTATTCATGCCAGGGCTGGGTATCTTACAACTGCCGAGATCACTTGATAAGCTAAACACATCTGCACTCATGGGGTCAACTCCAATGTTGGTTCTTTTAGCACCAAACAAGTCTGAAGTTCTTGGTCTCAAGCGCTTAAGCCATTTGTTATGATGCTTGGGCATTATAGAGTTTTCAACTACATAAACTGAGTTGGGTTCAATGGAACTTTGGGCATGAGTTACAACTTGAACCACATCCTTGCTTCCGGTTTTAGATACATTCAGTTCTTCATTACTTGTGCTACATCTTCTATCTGAGGAAGCAGCATGTCTCACCATGGCTTGTTTGATTGGAAAAGCTGATAAAGCATGGTGTTTTATTAGGTTTGTGCGCTCAAGATCCTGTAGAACTCATTGTCAGTAGTGACACTTTTTAATCATCACCAATATGACTAAAAAGAAGACTATCAAAATATGCATAAACTATTTGAGAAAACACATGCTAAATAAGCTTAGGCTAGAGGATGGGTGGATGTGTAGCAATAAGCATATATATCAAAATAGAAAATCAAGATATCAAGTGACATTGTATCATGAGATGCTGTAGCCTTATGTCAATGTGGGCATTTTACTTCCTCCAAGAAAACATTCAGATTAATTGGCAATGCTTCAATAGTAATGTTTGATAAGTCCTGATATAGCACATTATATAGATTGGCAGTTTTGCTCAAATATTCAATAGATTGCCCATTGTCCTTTGTTTTTATTTCTAGGATACTGATAGATTTTTTTCAACATGATATCTTCCTCATGGCTCCAAAACTCTTGTACAAAGAATGCCTTGTCCTTATAGTCCTTTTCTAGTTTCATGAGATTCTCCTCTGCTATTAACAGATTAAGGGAACTCAGCTGTTGTTATTGGGTCAGATCAAGATACTCATGGATACAAAGAAACTAGAACGTGAAAGAACGACACCAAACTTCATGATAATTTTCAAAAGTTAAATCCTGTAATAGCGATAATAATAAGAGACAATGCACAGAAGGTATACACCTAAAGAAAGTGATATATAAGCAATTTTGAGCACAATGAAATAAGAAAAGAACAATACTGTGCGCATGAAACGTTCAACCAGATTAACTAACTTGGCATGTCTTCATGTATATATAATATTATGAATCATAACAAACAATTATTAACTTGTCTTACAGATTCCATATTAGAGTTAGAAAATTCAAGACAACATAGTCGTACCTTTTGTGGTCTGTCAGAAATCATGCCTGAAAAACATAATAAAAGGAATTCAATAGGAAGTATAAAGCTTTTAGAAATAAAGACACTGCATTCGGATAAGCCCATTGATTCTCAAAACAAATATGGAATGCTTTCTCTAGTCTTAGTTGCTAATCATTTAACTATCAAACATTACCTACGGGAGTTGGAGAAGATGTTACTGGGCAAGCATCAACTTGAACAGCATCAATTTTAGAATAACATATTTTCCTTGTTTCCATCGTATAAGTCTTATTTTCAAACCCATCATCCTCATTTCTCATGCTACTCAAGTTAATAAAAGGTAAATCTCCTTCTTGCTTTCCAGGTCTCATTGATATTGCAGGCAGTGTGAACATTTCAAACAAATTAGCACAGTTCATTTGGGCAGTTTCTGTTGAGTCTACCATAGTATTTTTCCCTTGTGACAATTCTGTGTCCATCTTTCTCATCAACCAAAAACCAAGAGCACTGGAAGGGTCTGCTGATCCTCCATTTGTGTGTGTTCCAGAATTCAGATTGTCATGCATATCTGAATTTCCAACATTATGAATGAAACAGTGAGGCATATTGCCTAATGAATGATCGATATACTTGATCTCATTTACTCTGTCTTTAGAAGGAAAGGGGAGATTACCTTGCCATGAAGCTCCTATTACCTTCATAGATTCACTTTTTTTTCTGGACCATGAACTTCTAATACTACTGGCAACCTTACTACCAGCTTTGGCCTCTGAGCCTGTGAACCTTGATTGGCCAACAAAGTTATGCAAGTTGTACATCCTATTCACATTAGTCACATCAGCCTGTATTGGGTGTTCAAAAACATGATGCGATTGTGTTGAAACTTTTTTATCGTTGCTATGCACAGTAGACAGGTTTGTTGTTGGAGATTCAAATTTCTCTGCTGCTGACTGAGAAATTGATGCAGTAAATTCATCTTGGAAAAACTGAAAGGCTTTAGAAGCTTCACAGAGATCAAACTCCTTGCCACTACTTTGTGGCATGTCCTGTGCTCCAAGATTAGGCTCCTTTGCAGCAAACTCTGTCGGATAGGAACCTAATGTGTGTTTCCTTAATGGTAAATGTGACTGAGCAAATCTACTAGCCACTCTATTGAATTCAAGTCTTTTTTTTCGATTTATCATATTCTTCATCTTCTGATTTATCAAATGCATAGGAAAATGAATTTCCTCTGAGAAAACACCTTCTGTGTTGAAATGATGGCATATGCTAGTGTTCTCCTGGTTTATAAAACAATCTTGGCATTTTTTATCATATAATTCATCTGATACATTTACTTCATTGTATGAATCTACAATCTTCTCCAGCATAGACTTGCCCAAATGACTTGTTGTCTTTCTAGGTCCCATAAATTCAGTTAACTCATGAGCACTTAAGGTTGAGTTTAAATCATTAACATGGGAATCACAAACAATCATGGATCCAGATGTACTTCTTTCTCTTGTATCC
>JBBMKF010000112.1:4478463-4489069 GCA_037834155.1 Curcuma caesia
ATCAGTAGATGTAATTTTGTAGCCAAGTGGTTTGAGTGGGTAAATGATGTGCACACTTTGGTCATATGTGTTGGAAAGAATATATTTTGTAGAAGAATGGAAACAAGAATAGAAGAAAGAAAACTTTAATGGAGAGTTGAGTTGCTATTGCGGAGCTCGCTTTTTTTTTCTTTATAAAATGAGAGTTACAATTCAGATATATATAGGCTCTTAGGACTCCATTACTTGTTGTCACAATACAAGATGATGTTTCCTTGTTTTCCTCTCATGTCACAAAGAATTCTTTGAAGTCATAGCAGTGGTCTGAGCTACACCTTTTTGTTTCTTTAAAGCCCATAAACATATTTCAAAATCAAGAGAAAAAGTATAAACTGAAGTGTTTTTCAAATCATCAAGACAACCAGTCTAATCACTATTAGAATAGCCATTTAATCTTGAGTCTTCAACAATTTTATATAAAATTTCATAGTCAACATACCTTGCAAATATCTCAAAACTCTTTTTGCTACTCCATAATGAATTTGACTTGGCTCTTGCATGAATCTGGATAGTAAACTTGAGGCAAATAGTATATCAAATCTAGTAGTTGTTAAATGCAAAAGACTTCTAATAAGACTTCGATATTTTGCAGCATCAACCTTTTGGGCTCCATCTTCTTTCTTTAACTTCTCATTCACCATTAATGGAGTATCGACAGCTTTATATCCCAATAAATTAAACTTATTGAGAACACTTTCTGTATACTTTCTTTGAGAAATGAAAATCTTATTTTTCATTTGAGATACTTTAATTCCCAAAAAATAATGTAGTAGCTCTAAATCATCTCATAAGTGTTCATCATATCCTTTTTGAAATGATGAATCATGTTTTCTTCATTGCTTGTAAAGATTAAATCATCAACATATATTGAAATGATAAGAAAAATATCTCCCCTTCTTTAAGACAAAGCGTGTATACTCATTTTCACTTATTTGAAAATTTTTCATTGTAAAATATTTATCAATCTCAGCATACCATGTTCGAGGAGCTTGCTTCAACTCATAAAGTGTTTTTCTCAACTTATGCCTTCCTTTTCTAAAACACCATTCAAAAAAGTTGACTTGACATCAAGTTGATAAATCTTCCATTTCTTTTGTGTAGCAAGAGCAATCAATGTTTGAATAGTCTCTGATCTTACTATAGGAGCAAATGTTTCATAGAAGTCAATACCTGATTTTGAGAAAATTCTCTAGCCACAAGTCTCGCTTTGTATTTTTTGATGCTTTCATCTTGATTAACTTTTGTTTTGAAAACCCATTTGACTCCAATTATTTCTCGATCTTTTGGATGATCAACAAGCTTCCACATCATATAATCGATACCCTTTTGTGTTGAAACTATATCCAACAAATACACATTTCTCACATTTCTTACTTTTCTTATCGAATTTAGTTCTTTTTTCAGAAGGAATGTGATCATACCATATGCAATTGAAAATTTTTAAATGTCTTACCAAGGGCTTGACTCCACTCCAAGCTTCAAAAGGAGTTTTATACTTAATCGCCTTGGTTGGACTTCTATTGAGAATATACACAACTGAATGTACAACTCCTACCTAAAAACTCTTTCACAAGAATTTCTCATTTAGCATGGGTGTTGTCATTTCTATAATGGTTCTATTCTTCCTTTCAGCGATGTCATTTTGTTGTGGGTTATATCTAGCTATCAATTGCTTTCAAATTTCTTCATCTTTATAAAAAATTTCAAATGTTTGAGAGGTATATTCTCCCCTCACTTCATATGGTTTTATTATTATAGCCACTTTGCTTTTCAACAAAGGCCTTGAATCTCTTGAATATAAGAAAGGTTTTTTATTTTTCTTTTAGAAAATAAACCCAAGTCATTCTTGAAAAATCATCAATAAATAAAAAAAGTACATCTGCTAGCCCAAGGATGTAGTTCATATTTTTCCACAAATATCAGTGTGAATCAACTTTAAATGTGCTTCTGCTCGTCAAGAACTTTATTGTGGAAATGAATTTCAATGCTGCTTGCCCATAATGCACTCTTTGCAAAGATCTATTACAGATTCAATTCCAAATAGTCCCTTCACCATATTTTTTTGTTGAAGAAGCTTTAGACCATTAAAGTTCAAATGACAAAACCTTTTATGCCACAGCCAACTGTCTTGCTTAACTTTACTTTTCATAGCCATAATTATTTCAGCTTGAAGATTAATAGAGAAATTTCTATTTCTCTTCATTTTCACATAAGCAATCACCAATTATCTTTCTTTTTTTATCAAAAATAGTGCAATTTCCATCCTCGAAATGAAAGCGGTAGCCATTTTCAATCAGTTACCTCATACTAATAAATTTTGATTAAGTTTAGGCACAAATAACACATCATTGACATATTTTATGCCTCTTTTTAGTTCGACTGAAGTTTTTTCTTTTCCTTTTGATCGGCACGATATCACCATTTCCTAATTTCACTTTAGGAATAATTGTAGAATCAAGATTAAGAAAAATATTTTCATTACCTGACATGTGATTGCTGTAACCACTGTCAAAAAGTTATATACTATCTTTTTTTTCAAGAGTTGATTGGCAAGCATAGAACAAATGACCCTTTTTGTCATTATTATTTTTTAATCTTAAATGACCTTTTTAAATCTGCAATATTTTTTTAATGTGCTCAAACTTCTTACAATGATTACATTGAGGCTTATTTCCACGATGCCAACAACTTGAAGCAATATGACCTTGCCTTTTGTAAATCGTACAAGAAGGCTAGAATCATATATCATGCGGTGAATCTTTTTTGCTTTTGTAGACTTCTTTTTTATTGGACTCTCCATTATAAACTCTTCTTTTGTCACTTTTCTGATCATCTTTGAAATTGTTTTTCTTGTAGAAATTTTGATGTTTAAAATTTAGCTTTGTCGGAAAAGCACTTTTCACGTGTTGCTCATTTTACATCATCCTTTTGCTAATGTGACTCTAAAGATCCTATCAATTCTTCGACTAAAAGAGTGGTGAGATCTTTGGATTCTTCAATGGCAACAACAATATGTTCAAATTTTTCCGATAAACTAATAAGGATTTTTTGAATTACCTTCTGATCAGCAACTTCTTCTCCAAGAATTCTCATATGATTAACTACTTTAATTACTATAGAGAAATATTCTTTAATAGATTTAGATTCCTTCATTTTTAAATTTTCAAAATCTCTATGAAAAGTTTGAAATTTGATAACTTTAGCTTTGACATTGCTTAAAATTCTCATTCTAGATTATTCCGAGCATTCTTTGTTGAAGTAACTCTCATGATAAATCTCAATCAGTCTCATGGACTCAATCCCTGGAGGTGGTCAGTCCGATCCCACGGAAGTTTCTCACCGACCACCAGGGTAAATCGGGAAGCGCATACGACGACCAATCCAGATACCCAGCATCCTTTGATTGCGTTTCCCATTTGGAGAAAAATTCCTACAAATACGTTGTAGCTGGGGATCGAACCACGAGTCCCTGGGTCACAACCCAGATGTCCTACCGTTGCACCATTGCCCCGGGGACTTCTAATGAACCAGTAAAGAACATTGATAAGATTTTATCAACTTAGAGATGGAAGCTATCGATTCATTTTAATGCTCATCGTGTGCCCAATTCAAAAACAAATATTTCCCATCTTTTCTAACTCTTGAAGAGAATATGTAACATGCAAATAAAAGACATAGGTTTCTTATAAGGAAAACAGGGTAATTGCACAAGTACCCAGACCAAGAATTGCATGTGGTTTATATTGAACATTAATCGAGCTACTGCCAAATATTTAAGTTGTTGCATGCGTGATAGGTTTTGGCTTTAGTACTTAGGGTGTATTTAGTTGAGGGTCATATATGATTATCTTAGTTATATAATTATTTATAGGAAATAAAACATAACTTAATGTTGTTTAGTTTAATCCTAAGTAATGAGACAAAACCTTATTTGTTTGAAAGTTTTAATGCATTACTTACTTTAACATTTACTATATTACTCCTAGTTCAATTATAATCATTTTTTACAACTAAATTAATTTAATATTTAATTATTTTTAAAATTAAATTATTAATTATAATATTAATAATATAATATATTATTAATTTTAAAATTTTAAATTATCTTAAGAGAGGCTCTAACAAATAGGGGTAAAATTTTGGATGTAATCTTTTAGAAGAATTACTTGAAATTTTATTTGCCTCATTAGCTGAGATGAAAAATACACACACAAAATAGGAAAACACAGAATGAATGCCACTAGAATGTTTTACTCTTTTCCCATGTTCTGAGGGATTTAGCCGAAATGCCACTTGAGTATAACTGGGTCAATTTTTTTTTTTTGACTTACCAGTGAAACCAAAATAGCTAAACACAAAATTCATGTATGATATATATGCCTCCTTTTATATTCATCTTAAACATATTTGATTTTTCCAAGTAATCATTTCACAGGTTGTTTTCTTGAGAACACGAAGCTGTGCGTCTATGGTTTGTCCATATCTTGTGTGAGTATAGAGTGTGTTCAGATTGATTTTATGTTATTTATATGTTATTCATCTATTAACAGATAATTTTGTTTCCAAATAAAATACTGATCCACTCCCTCAGGATTCAATGACTGATATCTGTAATTCAAAAATAAGAAAGTCATCTAGAATTCTGATGATAAGAAACAAAATAAATCATTTCCCTCAGGATTCAATGACTGTCGAAGTGTTCCTTCTTGGCATTTTCAAAATGATCAAAGACTTGTTGAGCGAGTGCAGTCTTCCCCGTACCACCCATCGCTACCAAAGGAAGGCAATGCACATTCTCACTGATCTAAATTTCAGATTCTTCTCCCAGCAAATACTGGATGATTTTCCCTTTTTCCTCCTCACGTCCTTTGAATGATAATCCAGGCAAAGAAGAGGTGATCCTACTTTGATTAGACAATGTTAGAATCTCCTGCTGCATTTGTCCAATGCCAATGCCACCTGTTTGCGTCACCAGTGTCAGAAAATTCTGGACATTAGAAGCAGAGGTGTTCAAGTTCTTCACGCATGTCCTTAATCTCCCAAGAACATCATCAAATTTCAGTAATCTTTTTGCAACTTTAACAGAAGCATCAACCGTTCTAGAAAACCTACTTTTGTCACTATTAGCTTTCTTCTCCAGTTCAAGATATTCCAGTTCATCCAGCACTTCCTCAGCCTCATCGATCCCATCCCTGAACAGCCACAGCCACTCCATTAATGCTGGATTAGAAGATTCAGATGAAGTTAATCTATTTTCAGCAAAACCAACAACTGATTGGATCTGAGGAAGTAAGTGTCTGAGGCTTTGCAATTCTTCTTGCAAGTCAGTTTTCCAGTAGTACTGATCTCGCACATAAGCAGTGGCTGCATCAAGTAGTTTATTGATGACATAAGTTGCACCTGCCTTTTCCAGTATTGGCGAGATTGCATCCATAGCTTCTGCTATTGATCAATGAATTTAGATAAATTAGACAGTATTCATAATCATCTTTCGTCTATTAAAAGAAATAAGTAGTAGTTGGGATTTCAGAAACAAACCTGCAATATAAACAGTAATGGAAGAAAGGGAAACATCTACTTGTTAACCAAAATTAAAATTGTTCAGACAACTAACCTCTAGCAACCAGGAACAAAAGGTAAATGAACAAACAAAGCTTCAGCTATCGATCAATGATTTAAGATAAACTAGATATTATTCATGATCTTCTAACTTCCTAGAAAACACAGATATAATAGCTGAAATCTTAGAAAAAAGAGAATTAGTAACATAAACAAAAAAAAAGGATAAAAGAGGAATATATCATATTAGAGGACAACTTTCCTCTAATCTGCAGGAAAAAAAGGCAAATTGATATTTGTCACGCCCCAAGGGTGTCATTTCTCACACTAGGATATATCCCACTCGGCGATAATATCTCGGTCAAGTGTTTCCCGATAAATAGTAATAGGGAATATAGATATTCTGATCCAAAGGTATGTTGCAACTCTCTGTGTAAAATGGAGCATACGATCATAGTCCCGAGCGGGCAAAACTCAATAAGTTGGTTAAATTTTGCATTATAGTCCAACACGCTTCGATCATCTTACTTAAGACTCATGAATTCTTCGAGTAATACAAAATGCTGCAGGAAAATACTGTCTCTTGAACACCTTTTTGAATGATTGTCAAGAGATAATATGATCCACAAAGACAATTTTTTGCATCTTCCACCATGTAGATGTTTGTCATAAAAAATGATAAGCGGCTAGTTCTACCTTCTTTGTGTCTAAACAGGACATGTATCCAAAAGTACATTCAATATCCTCTAACCATGTGCGTGTCACCCAAGGGTCGGTGCCTCCATAGAATAGAGTAAAACGATCCTTTGCTAAACTAGCAAGCAAAGGAATACGGGTCGTCTCCATGATAATGGATGATGTAGGAATGACTAAGTTGGTCGCATGAGCTCCAACAAGATGAGGTTGTCCCTCAGGGTGACCATCAACTCCAACAATGAGACCTTCCAATATCATCTCAGATGGGGAGAGAGGTGTCTCATCCAAATCATGATCAACCCTTTAAGTAGCAAAGACACGCCAACCTGTACAACCACTACCTCAGCCAATGCCACCATCGCAACCATGGCTGCGACTATGAGCACAACTACTACCCTAACCACGACCACGGGTAAGTCTGCCTCATGGCATTGCCTATAAAATTAAATGAAATTTTCATTAACAATTATAATCAAGACAGTTAAACCATAAAGGACTCCTAAATCCTACAGCTCAGAGATACAACTCGACTTGCATAAAAATTCCTTTGCTCGAAATTCATAGTCAGAAAGCAAAAAACTTGAAATAAGGCCGAAACCCATGACCAAAAAACATCAACTGAGCTCTAACACTAATAAAATAGCCACACGCTGAGGGTCTCATTCCCGCACATTAGGAGGTACCCCACTCAATGACAATATAATAAAAGAAACCTAAGAACAATCTAACGGAATAACCAGGAAAATTCATCAATTGAATATATATCATATGTTCAAAACGATACATATAAAATGACACAAAACATAAATACAATGAAACGAAAGTAAAACAAATAAGAAATCAGCACGTCGAGATTTCTGAACACCTCTGTAAATTTGAAACCAACTTAATATCATAAATGTGTCTGTGCATGCAAAATTGAAAGCTAAAAAATACAGATAATTAGTCATAGCTAAGTGAGTAATTAGAATAAATGGACATGAAATTTAATCTTATTTATGCAGCCAAGGAAATAGAGTAGATCACAATTTCTTATTACAACTTTAAGTTCTTCTTTAAAGTTCTTCATTTATACATAAATGTATCTCTTTTATCATGTAGTATTTTTATATTGCAATTTAGAATCTTAACTTTATCATTATTTGTTATCATCAAACAAGATAACTTCTTAATTCTTATTATTTAATTAGCATATATGTAAGTCATCAATAGTATAATCTCAACATGGATAAATATCATAAATCATGTGGATATCCGTATGCATATTAATGATCTAAAGCTGATAAATCAACTAAGAAGTGAACAACTGTAGTCAATATCATCATAGTGTAATAATGTCATTATGTATAGGTTAAAAATCTCTTCAAAATAATATTGTCGCATACGTTATCTAACGTATATGTTAAAAGCCTTTATCAATGGAAGACATAATAAATATTGACAGCAGGCTACATCACGTCACCCCAACTCATATATACGGTCAGGTACTTGGAACCGCGAGCTACATAACGCTACTGTGACTTAAGTGTACGGTCTAGTACTCTGATATAAAGTTTTGGTATAAAACTAAATTCATAGTTTTTCACTTTTTAGTATTATTCATTATCACCTTTATTATTTCACTTTACTTTTTTTATCATTTATCAAAATTGTTAGATTCTCAACTCATATCTTCTCAGTTAGTCTGAACGATCAACTCAAGTCACGTTTTAATATGAATTTTATTAATTCATTAAGGAATCATCATAAGGGTTATACCATATGAAGATGTAAGTATCAATATATACAATATCAACAGTAAATAGTATAGAAGATCAAACATGCAATATCAACAGTAAATAGTATGGAAGATCAAACAAATATTAAAACATATATCAATGGAAGAGTAAGTCAGAATATTCATTTAATTTTTAAAATACTCTTTCCCATCTTAATTCCCATATGAACCCATATGTGAACATGATGTAATATCAGTTATTTACCCTCCAGTTGTTTAATTATTTTAATCCCTCATTTCATTATTTTAAATATCATTTTAATCTCTTTTCTGAAAATAATTATACAAGCACATATATATAATCTATTTTTCTAGTTATTCATACATAAGGAAATGTACGAATCAAAAGATAAAATTTACCCACTTTTTATGTAGCAAAAGCTTTGAACCTCGATAGGTCACCGAGCTCTGATCAATCTCGTATCTACAAGTAGAATATGAAAATGACTCAGAAAACTCTAAAAAACATTCAATAACAGTACTAACACAAAATTATAATAAATATCTAACGTTCGAACTTGACGGATCAAATTGTAATCTCTATATCAATATATCCCCATTTCCTTTAAGTATTATCGATCTAATCACAACTTTATTTAACCAACCTACATAGAAATCGATTGAAATAGAAAATACCTTGCAACTTTCTTTTTATTGACGAAATAGCAAACATATTTCGTTGATATGAAATCCCTGGCCAAACCCTAAACCCTAAATCCCTGGTCAATCAACCCTTTAATTGGTGCCTTTGTTGCTGGGACAAACACACAGAACAAAAAGAGGGGCTGCTGTTACCTAGCACAAGAAAAAGACGGCTGGAAATTGAGGGGCAACGTGCTGCGGGACAGGGCAGCACCTAGGGTTGCTTTCCCTTCGTTGCTGGCAGCCTCGGCGAGCTCCACGAACTCCGGCGGTGCTGCCACGAAAAGGACAGCAGCTAGGGCTGCTGTTGGAGAAAACGAAAGATAGCAAAATGCTGCTGTCGGTGGGGAAGAAGGAGAGAGCAGCTAGGACTGCTGCTGTTGGCTGCTGGAGGAGAAGAAAGGCAGCAAAAGAGCTGCCGTTGCGGCTGCTCGTTGACGGAGGAGGAGAAGAGGGTTGCTGCGGTTTTGTTACAGTTGGAGAAGAGAAGGAGGAGAAGAAGTAGAAGAAGAAAGGGAGGAGGGATGGCCGGTATGGCGGTGGCAGTGGCGTTGTCTTTTTTTCTTCAGTGCTTAACTATATCGATCGTGAGACAACCCAGAGAGAGACAAAGATCCAACCAAAAAAAATAGAGAAGAAGAAAGTTATCTTGATTATCTGGTTGAAGTTGTATAGAGCTCGATTTCTACCCTGTTAGATATGCAGAAGAACCAAGAAGACGACCTGACTGTCTGCGTAGATGTTGACTTTTCGCCTTTGACTTTTCTTATGATTGAAGTTGAACAGAGCGCAATGATATCCAGCTAGATCCGCACAAGTTAAATTAATTAATTATTATATAATATGACAAACAATAATAGTCAAACACTAATTAATTGATAAATGATAAGAGTGTTATTTAAAAAAGTTATTATTTGGAAATCGTGTAGTAAAGAAATTAAACTAACAAAAAGGAGTATTATGCTGAAATTATAAGGGGGCACAAAGCTTGATCAATTTAGATGAAGGAAACATACATATTGTTTGGGAAATATTGAAATTCTTCTAATAATCCTATGGAGATCGTAACTCATATATACGAATTTATTATCTTCTAGGGTATAGCTGAGTTGGTTACGACGAAACAGAATTACATAATAGGATAACGGTTCAATACCTTCCTCCGTCGTGATCAACTACAACTTCTACTTATAAGATCTACATCTACTAAATCAAATTTCTACCTATAAAAAATGATAATCCCAATTAGCCTTGGGGTGATTGGTCCGGTCTCATGGAAGTTTTCCACCGACCACCAAAGTAAATCGGGAAGTGCACGCAGTAGCCAACTTAGACACCCAACATCCTTTGATTGCATTCCCCATTTAGATTCTACTTATAATATCTACATCTAATAAATCACACTCATAATAAACACATCGGACATATCTGTTTGAAATGATAATATCCACATATTAGGGATTCATTTTTTTTTAACCAACTTAATTTTAGTTTAGTTTGGTTGATGGTATTATTTTACATTTAGTTAATAAGCAGTTCGCATAATATTAATGATGCTTCGTTAAAATTCTATCTTCGTAATTATTAAATTTCATATATTATATTTGTTAGTTATAATAATTATTATTATTTTTAAAATCATATTCAATTACAATTATAATAATTTACTATTTTAACAGAGAAAAACTCATTAATGGAAAGTTTTTTTAAAATCAAAATTATATAGCTATAATATACGCCAGTGACTCGGTGGTCGGCGCATTATTTGGGCGGGAAACCCTTCCTCCTGTCCGCTCCCTCCGATCTAAAATCGACTCTCAGTCACAGCGCGTCGCCTCCCTTCGCCGCTTTCATGGAGAAGTACGCCGTCCCCGCTACGCGACTCCTTAAGCC
>JBBMKF010000112.1:4495882-4547992 GCA_037834155.1 Curcuma caesia
TATGATTTAGTTCATGTGCTTATTATGATGAGTATGCCATGATATCTGTCTAGATTATATGTTTCAGTAAGAATAAACGACAAGCATGAATATGTTTTCTTATATGTGTTTTATGCCATGATATCTGTCTAGATTATATGTTTCAGTAAGAATAGACGACAAGCATGAATATGTTTTCTTACATGTGTTTTCAAAAGCATGATTCCGAAATATGCATGGTTTAGTGAGTAGGATGGTACTTGCTAAGCTTTATGCTTATAGTTTCATTTTCCTTATACTGCAGATAAGGGCAAAGGAAAATTGGATTAGCGGAGGCGGCAGAGACGATGTGAAGTGTGTGATGTGGTGGAACATAGAATCAAGAGCCTTGGGAACTTGCATTATGAAGAATACATTATTGAGAATGCTAAAAATTAGTTTTCTATATGTTCACTACAACAAACTTGACTTTCCGCAGCGCGTCATTAACGGCACAAATCTATAGTGTGCTGTTAATAATACTTTTTATAGCACACATAATTAAGTGTGCTGCGAATAATATATTATATTTTAAAATTAACAACGCACGTATAATCGGGCGCTGTGAATAATTTTTTTACAGCGTTCAAAAATTCTGCGCTGTTAAAAGAGGATTAAAAAATAGTATTAACAGCGTGAATAGAGAATACGCTGTTAAAAATATATTAAAAAAGGATAATTTTTTTTCACTGCCTCGCGATTTAGGTTTCCTCCGCACTCGCCTCTTTCGCGATTTCGTGATTTCGCCTTTGTTCTTTCGCGACCCGCCCGTTCTCTCGCCGCCTAGATCTCCCGCCTGTGTTGTCGCCGCCCTAGATCTCCCGACCAACTCGCTCGCCACCCAGATCTCTCGCCGCCCAGCTCTCACGCCGCCCAGCTCGCTCGCCGCCCAACTCTCTCACCGCCCTAGATCTCCCGGCCAGCTCGCTCGCCTGCACGGTTTCGTGAGATTCCACGCTCACCGACCGAGACCAGTGCTCACTCAGCCGCCATCACTCCTCCTATGCTCGCCCAGCTGCCGAGGTCTCCTCCAGAGCTCACTGCTCGGGCGCCCACCTGGCCATCAATCCGCAGCGCCTATTCCCTCCCTTTGCAGCAACAAGCAGAGGTAAGTGTGTTTGAGGTGGTAATTTTAATTGAGTGAAACTGATTGATGATGGCTTTAGCATCTGCTTGCCGCTGCAAAGGGAGTCCATTTCATTTCAGGAATAGCCTATCTCTTTGCTCCGTGCTTATTTCTATTATGAAGTTTAGTGCAGTGGTTATGCATAGATTAAGCTTCTATCTTGATTCTTTCTTTAACAAGTGGGCATGGGTGCAATTTAGGTGTTTTGGGTGGCAAAATATGTGAAAGATTGATGTGACTTCTAGAGGATCTTGGTTGAACTTGGAGTTTAAGGTTGATTATGATTGAATAACCTCTTGGTAAATGTGTTACAGAACTTCTCTCTCTTTAATTTCAAAACAAATTTTCTTGTCTTGGCTTAGGCATAGTTGCTGTGACTAATTATTATAATATCTAATCCCTTTTCCTTTTTGTGCCCAATGTTGCATCACATGAAAAATTCATTTTCAATTTCTTCTTTGAAATTTGGTGTTCATGCGTGCACTAATCTGATTTGTGACTATCCCAAATATTTTCAGGCAGCTAGGAATAATGTTCTTCTGGCTGTTCCTGCTCTTCTATATGCAATTAACAACTATTTGAAATTCATTATGCAGGTATACTTAATCTGTTTGTATCCTCACATGGCTATTTCCTACATTTGCCTTTGTTTTCTTTGCTTATAGTTTGGTTGTATTGCTGGAGACAATTCTGACATCTCATTAACTTAATCTTCTTGCAGTTATACTTTAACCCTGCAACTGTGAAAATGTTAAGCAACATGAAGGTATTACTATCTTAGATATCAGGAATTGTGTCATAATGTTGTAATAGATTTGTTCTAATATAATGTCTTTAAAATGCTATACATATATATTTTTTCTGAAGATACCTTTGAAATGAAAAAGTTAGTGTTAAGGAAAAATGTTATAGTTATCACATCTTTAAAATTTTATTTCTTCCCTTTTGAATTGCAGTTTTTATCAGCTCTGCCGATTACTGAAGTGTATCATTTTGAAAACAATAACCATGGCATTCAAAATCTAGCCAATTCTTTCTTAATGTTAGCTTGAATACCAGCAAAGATGATCAAGAAGGAGATACTCCTAGTTATTCTTCTGAAGTCTCTTAAAATCCCTCACCTTCTCATTGCTTAAGATTCGTTACGAGATCACCAGAATAACCTTATCGTTGTATGTTTTCTACCACTTAAGTAGACCAAGCATCTCATTCATCTCTTTCTTGTTCAATGTTGATTGAGAGAAAACAACTGTTGATCGAAAGAGTGTTCTTTTTCGATCAATAGTACCTCAATCCCCCTTTTTATAAGCCCAATTATTTATATGTTAAATAATAGTTTTATTGTAGTACATTATATATTAATACCTAATATTATTTATAAATTTAAATTATTTAATGTGACTATATTTATCAATATATTTTTATCCATCAATTCTATATTAATAAAATCTGATTTATTATCTATAAGAACAAATTTACATTTAGTTTAATAATATAATATCAGTACATCTAGAATTTTTTTCTTTCAAATAATAACTTGATAACTAACCTAATAATAACAATAATACGATATTACTGATATTATTACTAATTTAATAAATCATTATTTATATTGTGTTATTAACAATACTATTTATTTATATTGTGTTATTAACAATACTATTTCATAAGGTGATACTAATCCTATTATGATTGAACATAATTTGCCATCTCTAACATCTAATTATTTAATATTTACTTTTTTTAAAAAAAAAATCTAATGATTCAAATTTCACTGGTGGGATAAAGTTTAGTTGTTGTTGATTTCAATTGCACTGGTGCTATGGATCTAATAGCCTATACTTAGATTTTTTTGATAGTTCAATCATACTGGTGCTATGGATCTAATAGCCTATACTTAGATTTTTTGATAGTTCAATCATATTTGCTTTTAATATCCTCTGGAAAATAAAGATAACAGTCTTTCTTGTAATGCACAGAAGATATTGTTCAGGAAAGCATGTTTTACATTTTTTATAGAGTTAAAAGGAGTTGTTGAAGTAAGTAATATTGAATTAAAATTTTAGTTTATTGTGATTTTTGGTCCTCAGTTTAGTGATGTTTTGTCCTGCACTGTTTTATCCTCTCTTATTTATTTACTTGACTTACATAAAATTTATAAGTTGATGAAAAAGATTGAGGCTGTAGCAAGGCAAATCACTGATTTTTTTTAAACATTTGTAGGTTTTGGTGATTGCTATCCTTTTAAAGATTATAATGAGAAGACGTTTTTCCATAATTCAGGTAAGTTGGGCTATGCAATAAATTGCAATTGTGTGCAGAATTCTATACTTGCCTTTTGTTAACTTATTCTGGCATGAAATTTACATGCCTGCTATCAGATTGTGTTCTTTGTGAGCTAGTATATTTTTATATAGTCATCTTATGGGTACACTTCCATGCTGTAAGCTTTAACATTTTTTTGTTGATGAACAGTGGGAGGCTCTTGCACTTTTACTGATTGGGATAAGTGTGAATCAGCTTAAATCATTGCCAGAGGGTTCCATGGCTATGGGTCCAGTTACAATGATTGCTTATGTCTATACTTTGGTTTTTGTAAGTCCCATCATTTGTTTTATATATATATATATATATATATTCTTTTCTGATGATTTTTTCCTTCAGGTATTTTGACTTAAGCTGATGCTAAATTTTGCTAACTTATCTTGTTTTTCCAATATATCTGTGAATTCATTAAACTATTGTGATTGAATCGGTGATATATAACTTACAAGTTACAAATCAAAGTTCAATTATGCATATACAATTCTGTTCAGATGTATCTTTCTTCATTTTTTTTACACTAAAATCTAGGTAAGTATCTTTAGACTAATATAATTGAGAGCAATATAACTAAAAATTTTAGTTCTTTTTTCTACAGAAACATCAAGATTTTGATGTGACCTTCTGAGGATGTGATAAATTTCCACACTCCAGATTTGACTGTATATTTTTAATTTTTAGTTTTGTTAGCCATATAATTTTTTTGTTGGTTAGGCTATTAAGTAGTTTATGGTTGATAATTTGATACGAACTTTGTTATATTGATTTTGTTTCGCTAGCCATCAAGTTATTTAACAAGAAAAAAAACTACTTAATCATCTAGGGCCTTTAAGTAATAATTACGTAAAACACCATTAATATTCATATTTCTGGAATGTACTTTTATTTAACCTTAGAAGATATAATATTATTCTGAAATTTCAGGTTACTGTTCCATCAATGGCTTCGGTCTACAATGAATATGCTTTGAAAAGTCAGTTTGATACTAGTATATACCTACAGGTGATTATTGATTACTGAATGCAGATGGCAATTTCAGTATGGATGACTTGCTATGGGGAAATATGCAATTTCTATATAAGAATCATAATTAAGACCCTATTTCTTTCCCCAGAACTTATTTCTCTATGGCTATGGCGCAATATTCAACTTTTTGGGCATTATAGGAACTGCCATTTTCAAAGGTTTGTAATTTTCACTCTTAGCTTGAAATAATATGCCAAACATGTTGGTTATGCATGGATGATATACTTTTTAAATTTTTCTGACAACTAAATTACATTATTTCTAAAGAACTATCTGTGATCATAGGTTTTACTCCTTGTTGCACCAATGCCATCCACATACTTCTGTGTGTTTAGTGCTAGCAAGCTTGGATTCAATAATAAGACAAGCAAAATCCAATTTGCATTTGTTATTCAACATAATATTATTTATTCTTTTAGGACTTTTAGCTAATTTTAATTTTTATCGCAACACCATTTCATATTTGACACAAAATGAGACAATAGGATTATGGCCAAGGTTCAAAATCTCATTCCATGTTGATGTTCCGATGGCTGGCTGAAATGAGTTGGAATTGATGCTGGTTAATATATTGCGTGTGTCAGTAAGAGGTGCTGCCAATTAACACTGACCAGTAGGAGGGGGAAGAAAAGAAAGGAGAGGAGGAAGGAAAAAGAGAGGAACTAGAAAAGGTAGAGGAAGATTAAAACAAGATGAAGAAGAGGTGACACATATCTAGGTTTCCATTGTTACCCTCCTTCCATCAAAACCTTCCCTTTTGACATTGATTTCCTCTCTCATTGTGATCCCCTAACATCCATTTGATTATTCTGATTGGTGCCACTGTCTTAATACTGGTTTCCATTTTGATTTGCTAGTGAAAAGGTAAATATGGCTGCACATAATGAAATTTCAATCCTTGGTCATCACACAAATATAAACATGTTGGCCTATTTGTTATTCAGAAAATCACATCGAGATATGAGAGTCTATTTAGTTTTTGTTCAATTCTTGTTTTCTTAGTGATTGTTCCATTCAATTAGTTTGTTTACTTCTTTTTTTTTTAGGGCCTAGTAGCTTCAATATTCTTGAAGGACACTCAAGAGCGACAATGTTTTTGATATGCATCAATGCAGCACAGGGAATATTGTCTTCCTTCTTCTTCAAATATGCTGGTAATTTCACTTACTTTTTACTATTTACTGTTGTTGCTTGCCAGAGTAGACATCTTATCCTATAAATATCAGTGTTTTTTTTTCACGTAGTCTTTGTCCTATTAAATTAATGGTTCTTGGCTTCTTGCAGACACCATCTTGAAGAAATATTCATCTACCGTCGCTACAATTTTCACTGGAATTGCTTCTGCTGCTTTATTTGGCCATACGCTGACCATGAACTTTATATTGGGGATTTCTATAGTCTTTATATCTATGCACCAGGTATTGATGAATTAGCTCCATAAAACTATGGTAGTCATTCAATGTCATGATATTTTTTACCTTCTTTATTAGTTCTTTTCTCCCATGGCTAAAGTCAAAGATGAGATAACAGTTGTATCATCAGAAAAGATGGAGGCTCTACGTCTCAGGTTATACCTTTAATTATGCTTACTGTTTACTGCTGTTTGAGGTGCTAGTTTTTCTTCTGTATTGGTTTTCTGCTCATTGTTGCATATTATCTTTAATAATCTTTGAAGTACATTACTTGAATTTAGTTATGGTTGTTTCTGTTTCTAGGTTGAAAGAAGATTCTTTTGTAAACATGGCTGCTGGTGCTGCTGAAGATGTAATACGTGTATATTATACCCAGTTGCTGTGTTGAATTTGTATTAGTATATTCTCACCTATCCTATTTTCTTTCAGGTGACCCATCGCGTTGGACATGATGAGAGACAACCACTTTTGCCCATATGATCCTCCAAAACATCTCAATGGTGTTTTATCTGACAACCAAGAATGCAATCAATCACATTTATAGCCTTACTTGATCTACTGAGATTTTTTTTATCGTAGTGCCTGGATTTGGTATCACTAACATTCCTTGACCTTTTTGACCGATTAGTCTTTGGTATCAAGGCTGAAATAGTAATATCCTAACTATAATCAAACTCATCAGATTAGATTGTACATCCTAGTTTGATCATTTATAACTCATTGATGCATTCTGTCCATCTGATCATATCGACCAAAGATCTTACAATTTCATAGTGCGTACATATTAACAGGGAACTAGTAGCCTGTGTCAATATCTTACATGCTGTGTGAATACCACATTCTGTGTTGGTTGACTCCAAAGACATCGTCAAAGGAATAAGCATAGGCACTTAAACATATGCCCTCCACTTAAGCAAAAGTCATGCCTGTTTCTTGGCTTCTTATTAAACAGGTATATTTAGTTTCCAACGTTGAGGGGCTTACTATAAAAAAGGTGGATTTTAGGCCAGTAACATTTTGCAACCAGATGCTTGGATATCTGATCTACTTATTTATGTTGCACAGTCCCTTTTATTGCTTTGCCAAAGTTTGCTTATAATAAATTTTGTGCCTTTACCACGTTTGTCATCCATTAGGCTGCTTAGCTGAACATCCCTGTGTTTCTCACCTAAATTTACATGCTGGTTAAACTGAAAAGTCAGAGTGGCAGCACATTTACCTCTCCTAATATTTTTTGCAACAGGTATAATTTTGGAGATCCTCTTTTATCTTGCAATCGGAGCCACTAACTTGGAAATTTATTTTCGGCAAAGCAAAAGCACGGAACTCTTGGTGCAATCGATCTGGTGTGAAATAGCTGAATGTAGCAATTGTTACTTGAAAATAGCGAGGATGGTATTAAAAGGAAAAGTACAGTTGGGCCAAAACATTATAGTGGTGCAGCATTCGAGAACTAGAATTGCCAAGAAACCAATTTCCATAAACTTTACTATCGCCCATTATTTTGATATATTGTTCTTTTATCTTAGATGTAAGTTTTGAAGCATATATCCCTATTCTTTCAATCATTCAATAATTACTTTTATATGTGTACATTTGCTTTTCTTTTTCTATTCTTGGCATCAGCATTTTGAGCGTTTGAGAATCAACAAAATTATTTAGTAAATAAACCTAGAGAAGAGAATACTACTTCAGTTTGAATAGATCATTTTGGTATGTTGCACATGGCAGTGAATGCACTGTCAAGTCATTGTTAATGATAATAGGTCGGATTTAGATCGAAATACATATCCTCTGTTTTTATCTTTATTTATTATATTTATCTTCATTTTCATGAGGATGAATATCAATCTCTATCTCCATATCATCAAATGATTGAATATATATTTTATATATTAATAATTTTATTCATTCTGTCTACTATTAAAATCAATATCATCCTTCAATAAAAATATATTAAAATTAATATTATATTTTTAAAAAATATATAATTTAATAAAAACAAAATAAATATTTATAGGTTAATAAAGGAAAAGTCGAGAAGGAAATATTAGATTTATTTTTTTATTTTTAAATTCATCATCGATGAAATGAAAAAAAAGTAGATTATATATAGATCAGAGTAATTTTATTAGATCCACTTTTATATTTATATCTAAAAATTTTCATATCTGATTATTAAATTACTTAATCGGGTTTTAAAATCTCTTCGTATCCTTCTTTATTCGAGTTAGGTACTATATTGGTGATCCAATTGATAAAATTTTAAAGGTTATTATGGGTGGAAACTTTTTGAAATTCCAAACATCACCAATGGATTTCTGTATAACCTAAACTGTTACAATGTGACATGAGCATTAGGCTTCTAAATGAATGAAGTTAAATTTGGAGTGAATTATAATTAGTGCGGTCTAATGGACTAACTTATGTTAGAGCAGGTCATTTAGGGATGAACAAAAATTCAATTAAACTAAATAAATTGATCAAATCGATCGAATTTATAAATTTGGTTTAGTTGTTTCAAAATTTTTATTATTTTTTTAAAATTAATTAATTCGATTCGATTTCGATTTTAAAATTTCTTATTCGGTTAAATCGAATAAACCGAATTAATAAAAATAAAAAAAATAATTTATAAATTTTTAAGTTAATAAACTTATAAATCGCTAACTAATTATTGATAAAATTTTTATAATATTTAAAAAATTTAATTATTTCAGTCGAAAATCGAATTAATCGATATTTTATCGATTCGATTTTTATTTAGAAATTCGGTCAGTTTGGTTAGTTTAAAAAAATTTAGTTTAGTTCAATTTTGATTAATTCGATTTGATTTTAATCAAATACTCAGTCCTAAGATCAACTCATAAAAAATCCGAGGCGGAGTGGGCCGGCTGGTCATCTTGGTGGACTAGGAAATCTATAACCTAATATAACTCAAGGCAGGTTATGGGTTAAACGGATCAACTTACGAACCTATCAAAAAATAAAAAATATATATAAAAGGTTGAAATTTTACATTTGAGTTACGGATTGGGTGGATTAAGCTCACAAGTCTATCAAAAAAATAAAAAATAAAAATAAAAAATATTAAAAAATTTAAGTTTTATTGCAGATTAGATGTGTTAGGCCTACAAACCCATTAAAATTTTCACTTTTATTTTAAATTTTAATTTTTTTTATCCGTGGGTCGATCTAAGCTCACTACAGGCCGATCCACATGGGTTACGAACTCAAGCAAGCCAACTCTCTTGGACCCATCTTAAAATAAATTAATAAAATATCAATCCAACTCACTTAAATTATTTAACAGGAGAGATCAATTTAATGAACTTAATTCAAATTGATGTCTCTAATTCTAATATGAAGAAAAAAAAATGTTTAAGAGCGTCTACCAGTAAATATGATGCAGGTTCCATAAGAATAATAAAAAAATTAAATTTAAATAAAATAAATATTTTAAAAATTAATTTTTAAATATATAAAATATATTTCAAATTTATTTGATAGATAAAAAAAATATTTATCTTCATAATTAGTTTGGTAAGTTATATAAAAATATACTTATTTCTCCCTCACTTTAATTTTTCATCACCTAAGAAAATGCAGAGTAAGTGAAATTAAAAGAATTTTTTTTTGCTTCCATCTTATTCTATTCTCCTGATTTATTTACTCGTACGGAGTTGAGAAGAAATTTTTTTGTAAATTACATACTTCATTTCTCTCTTCATTTCAGATCGATTTGAACAAGCATAAATCAGACATGTGACAAGATATATTGACTATGATAGAATAAATTTACAGAAAAAAATAAAAATTCAAATCTTGAAGAAGTTGAACAATACCCTCTTCTATTGTGGTCAATTGTAATTTTTCAATTTACTTCATAGATGATCATGAAATGAATCATGTAATATTATTAGGATGATAAATTTTATTTTTTACAAGAAAAAAAATAAGATATATACACATTATAATTTATACATTCCCTTCTCCCAAATCTGGCCGAGTGAATTACTTGCGTCTCATTCCACTCAGTTTCAAGAATAATCAACACTCCTTTGCTAAATTGGATACAGGTCAGCAAAAACTGGACGCAACGTCGACGTCCTCTCACATGGCGATTTACTTTGGTGGAGCACGCGCACAGAGAGGAGCCAACCAGTTGAAGTGGCATGCATCAACAGTTGATATATCGATTCGATCGGATGAGAGTAAATTAATGTTAGGTACATTTCCAAACCTGCATCGAGAAAGGATCCATCACCAACTTTCTTGACTTTGTTAGAGTATGGGGAAGTGCACCACAGACCACTAAGCCTGACCGGAAGTGGAACTCCATCTTTCTTAATTAATTAATTAATTAGCATCACTGCATAAAAGGCTGCCGCCTTCTCGTGGATAATCATCAGCAATAATTGGCAGCTGGTCTGCACAGTGAGCTTCGCAATCGCAAGCATGGGGAAGTTGCCAACGAGCCTTCAAGCTGTGCTGATCATTTGTCTGGCTTTAGGGTTTCACCTAGTTCAGTCCTGTGCTGCTGTTTCATCAAGTAATCCTACTCCCTTTGTAACTGCTTCAGCGACGACCTTCTTCTGATCGTATTAGTTTGTTCAATTCCCTTCAGGGCCAGCTGAGAGGAGAATCCTTTCAGAGCTCGATGAGGTCCGCCAGGTATTAATTAATATCTTCCCATCGATCGATTTTAATTGATCAAAGTCGAAATTTGTTATCTGAAATTAACGCTAGCTACCTGCAGACTGCCAGAGAGGAGGAATTGCTTGAAGAAGTCAGAGGACGGAGGAGGGTAGCCATCCAGATGAATGACTATGCTCCATCAGGTCCCAACGATCGCCACACTCCAAAGCCACCAGAATAGTCAGGTTTAGTCGTCGTCCAAAACAACTGCATGCCTTCTGTCGTACAGTAACACTTCCCCCCTTTTGTTCTTCTGGAAATTAGGCTTACCGTCTGATGTACACCTAACATTTCGTGTTCGACCTACTGTGTTGAATAAATAAAACATGACTGTATGTTGCTTTTTTTGTTAAATTTCTGGAATTCATTCGTCTCCCTTCTCCCTGTGCCATTAATGGACTGCTCTCGTCCCTGCCTCGTTAAATGCGTCGTAAAAAGAAAGAGCTAGTGGTTGCTTGTGCAGAGGTGCATGGATGGCCTTAGGCCTTCACCAGAGCCATGCCCATCGTCATACCCTGAAGGAAACGGCATAATTTATGAGCTATATATATTAATAATATATAAATATGATGGCGTTGTCTTCTACCTTTCAGCCGTGTACGCAACTCATTGCTTGCACTGGGGAAATGACGCAACTGAGAAACGGGGTTTAATTTAGATGGTTCGCCATGACTTCTTGCTTGAAGATCAGAGATGTAGCTCTGAGTGAGAGGTTGCTCGAAAATTTGGGGTTTGGTAATTTGGGTCTTCATTCACAGTATGAACACCAGGTGAGTGAGTATAGATGGTTGCCCCCGGGGCATAGGTGAGTTAGTTACGACGCAACAGATTTGCAGAAGAGGGCAAGAGTTCGAATCCTGGCGAAGTCAGGTAATACCCTCCTGCGTCGTAACCAACTGCACTTTCTCGATTTACCTCCTCACATATGGTCGTGAGACCGACCGTGTGGGGCCGCTAAGGTGGCAGATCCACCTTTTGCAGAAGAGTATAGATGGTTGCCAAATTGTTTTCCCGTCTCAAATGTCGATAATAATAATTCGATACTGAAAATCAAGTGAAAAGAACTTGTAGCATTAATTAGAAAATAGAGCACAGAAATTGAATATATCTGTTAGATGAAGCGTAAATTAATTACGACTACATAGATTAACTAGAAATGGTGACGAGATTAAAAGAAAGATAAAAAATTTATGTCAGAAATAATAATAAGCTTTATTGATAGCGATAATTCATGACGAGAGATTGAAAGAAAACCATAAAAAAACAAATATCGAGATCAGTTTTATCGGTAGGAAATAGTTGCAAAATCTAAAATTAATTGTTGCTAAGAAACAATAACAATAAGTCTTATCTGTAGGTGGGATAAGTGGGATCAATATGAATCCCATTGGATTCTTAGATGCAGGAGTGATGCAGAAGAAGTCAAATTTTAATGGATCATAATTTTCTATTTAGGTATTAGAATGAGATGCTCTTCCAATTAAATTGAAGTTCATTCTGAGATTTATATTTGTTACCGGATGAAATCTATAACAGACCAATTCAGGATTAAAAAATATAATTTAAAATCTTTTCAGAGATTTCAAATATTATTATTATTATTTTTAATAATTTTTTATTTTAAAATTAAAGGGTATTTTTTATCTTTTGCAAGTTAGGATTTTGGCAATTATTTTAGGCATTAGCTTTTGTTATTAAATCAAACACTTTCTTTGGTAAAACTTAGAGACAGTGATTTCTTATATTTGTCGATTTCTCATATTTTAATCTCTATAATTCCTTTCTAAACTTCTGTTTTTAAAATAATTATTATTCCATTCAAAATTTCTCTATCCTCTTATCCGTATTTAAATAAATTGTATCTTATTATTTCTAATCAAATATTTTTTGATCTTCCATGTTTAATATACTTATTTATCATAGTTTCAATTAAAATATAAAATTTTTATAACATTTGAATCAGATATCAAGTATGATTTAGATATATTGATATTATATTACACGTACAGAGGAGGATCTTTTATTTTAAATCTAAAATTCAGAGCCTTTATCAGCCATATAGTAATCCTTTGATCCTTCCCCAGCCCACCTTTATCAGTCATGGAATATTGATGGGGTTGATCAGCAGTGACATGACTTGATTCATGGTTTCTCCATCAGCTTTACCATATCCATCTCCATTCTGGTAGAAGAATTGTGACGCTCGAGCAATGTCCACTGCCACTCTCTTCAACTTCTCCTCGAACGAAGACGCAGCAGCCCGATCTCCATTCACACACCTCCAGTTGCCTCGTATTAGCTCCTTCACCTGCTCACGAGCCACACCCTCCGAAACCCCTCTCTCGTGCATGCAACACTGAATGGATTTTGGCACATCTCCTCGCTCAATTTCAGCCTATATATATATATATGATTAAACATTAATTAAACAGCAAGATCAGAGACAGCAGCTGCATGCATGATTTTAACAATCTCTCTCTCTTCCTCTCTGTACCTTTGAAGTAGCTAAGTCGTTATAAAGTCGACCAAGCATGGACGAGGGCTTTGCAATGGCAGGGTACTGTGAGAAACGCTCCAAGTCTTGCTTGGTTAAGTCGCCGGCCATGCAGTAAGCATTTGTGAAAATAGCAGGGCCTGATATTGATATCCACGTGTTGTCCAAATATTCATTAAGCGTGGGTTTGTAACCTCGGTGATACCATTTTGCCTCCACCAGATATGCTTTGCATAGATCTGCCCACTGAAACATGTAATCATGCATATGCTGCATGTTCCTCCCAAACTGAAGAACAAGGAGAGTAATTAATTAAATTAAGTACTACTACTTACTGATCTCTTGAGGTAAGGTATTACGTCCAGTCCCTTCTCCTTCATCACCTTATAGCCATCGTCGTTTATCGTGTTGAAAAGCGCCAGGAATAAGATCTTCATGTAGTCTGGCAGTTGGTCGATCGCGTTAATATCCCATCTGAAGTTCATATTTCCAACAGCAGAAGTAATTAATTAGCTGGTGTCTTGCAAAATATATATATTCTGATCGATATGATGTTAAATTTCTCTTCACCTATCAACGACACGAGTGAAGAGCTCGAGCTCATCCAGGGTGCCATAGACTTCGTATACATCATCGATCATTGTCACAAAGCAGTTTCCTTTTGTTTGTGCCTCTCTAAAGCTCCAGTGCTCTGGTTCAAATGCCCAGCCCACGGTCCACAAGTAGTTCTCAGTCAATCTGTCTCTGGCGAATGGTAATTTCTCAACAACTCCGAGTTTTGTCCACCATCTATATATCATTCAGTTTTGTACTTGATTAACTAAAAGAACTATGTATATATATATATGTTTTATAAACTTAATTAATTAGCTTATTGATCACGTACCTGGAGAGAGCACTGAGTTCTTTCTTGTAGATGCTCTGGACTGCGTTGAAGTCCAGCTTAGCAAATTCAAGAAGAAGAGGGTTGTTGATGACCATGACCTCTCTTTGGCATGCTTCAATGAACCACCTGGCGTGCAGTCTCTCCATCCTCCAATTCAATGGAAGTTCGAGAGCATGTGCTGCTTGCTCTTTAAGCTTCATATCACTATCAGAGCCTTCTTCCGAGAGATTCTTGAGGTGTTCAGTCGTGAACTCCATGGCTTCATGCAAAATCATCTCTCCATCTTTTTCATAATAAGAAGCTTCATACAGACTCAGCATTCCTTCTGTGTGGTCCTTGAGACCATCTCTAAAGTCGCCTTTCTCATCTCTGAATTCCTCGAAAATATCTTCATTCAGAAAGAGAATTAATTAATATATATAACACATAAAGATGTGAAATTTGATCAAACACCTTCAGAAATGGAGAAGCCATTTTCCCTGAGAAGCCTGAAGAGTAACGCGGAGGCGTGAAGGTTATCCTTAAATGCCAAGCTTATCTCTTCTAAAGACGAGTGAAGATTTCTTAAAGAGCCTTTAATGTCGTCTTTGAAATGATAAGCTACTCCGAGCTGCTGCAGGTGGTCGATCAACCGGAGCTGCTCTTCCACTTCCTTCTTCTCGCATATCACTTCTGCAATTCTCTCTTTCAGCAACATCAGTCTCTTTGGCTGATCCTTCTCCTCCACCTTCAACTAATAAAAATTTGATTTTAAGCTCAAAACGAACTGAAAGATAACGAAAGATAAACAGAGGGAGTTCTCCTAACCGGAGACTCAACAGTAAGCGACTGTATGTAGTCATTGCTCCACATGTTGGGCTGGTAATTGCCCGATCTTCTCGCCGCCTCCGGCGATTGCCGATCGGCAGTGCACTGGACGAGTCGGAGGCATGGCTGCAGCATGGCGGCTGTGGATCGCCGGACATCACGGAGAGGGCAGTAAGATGGTGGAGCGAGGAAAAGAGACATGTTAACTGGATGAGTGCCAAAATTTTGCTCGGATTTCCAGATGATCCGACGATCGATGCATTGAACTGGATTGCCTGGGGGCATTATTTATACAACACCAGGTGAAAATTTTAAACATTTTTTTTATCTTCTCCTTCATCTTCTTCTCCTGTCCCAGAACAACCTGTCGTCCATTTTTCCTGTAGAAGGTTTATTTTATTATTATTTTTTCAGAGTGCATGAAAAACATGCATGACCTTGGGAAGGATACAACAAACACGGCCATGGCGGTTCCTCCAGATGAAGACGAATGAGTACAGACAGGGATGATGACACAATGGTCCCTCTCGATATTTTCTTTCATTTTTTAATATGATTTTTAAAATTAATTTATTTAAAAAATAGACAAGTAAATTAGACATCCAAGAAACATTGTTATTTTTTTTAATTATTATTTTTGAATATTTTGTCCTAAAAAAAAGACAATTGGATGGAAGAAAAACTATTATAAAAAATTAAAATCTACTCAAATAAGGAAATACGATATTTATTTCTTTAATATTTTTGGAAATTCGTCCACTAAGTCTTGGAAAGTGACTGTTATCTAACTCCTGTCACTTTTATATTTAATGACTCGGTGAGCTTTTTATTTTTATGCTTTAAGAAATTCTTTTAAACCCACTATTTATTTTGTAATTTTTTTTATAGATATATATAAATAGCTAAAATTTAAAAGTGAAATAATATAAAGATAATACTATCACTTGACGAATCACCGATACCGTCCCCTTGACTCGAGGCCTACACTCCATTATTTAGATGAATTATATTAATTAATTTCTAAGTCGATCACATGGTTCTCGCATAACATTAATTTCATATATTAAAAAAATATTCAGAAATATTTAAGTAAACGAGCTAGCTGATGTTATATGGAAAAGGATTAATTAATGACTGGATCGGAGTATTGTATACTTAACGCGGAAGGTGTGTTTCAATTAAGAATATAATCTATTACTGTAGAAAAAATCAAAATCTATGAAACTCCCGTCACTCCAAAAATATTGAAGTGATTAATCACGAAGAACACTCTTGATATGAAAAATTTTAAAGAGAAAAGATTACAATAAAATAAATATCTGAAAAATAGAATTAATAATAAAAACTCTCTTACATCAAAAGCAAAAAAGAAAGAGTCTATAAATAGACTTTACAAAGCTATTGCTAGATCCTATAAATTAGGATCACAAAGATAAATTTTAAATATAAAAAGACTCAGACAAAACTCCTATAAAATAGGATCATGAAAGATCAGATCCTATAAATTTGGATCATACAAGATAATTAAGTTCTAAATACCAAAAGATTCGGACAAAACTATCCTAAAGACTTAGTAAATGATTAAACTTTTAAATTATAAAATAAAACATTTAAAAATACGAATAAAAAATATTACTTTATAATTCAACAGTTTCTGCTTCATCTTAATTAATTATATTTCGTGCTTGATATGGATGCGAGCGTTTACTTTGCAGATTGAATACTGAAAATAGCATGAGAAAAATATGGCTTTGATTATTTTTCAAATTCACGTAGTTATCAACTTGATGATCGTCAATTAATAAAATAAAAAATATTTGTTTCCACTTGCAGAATGGCTCCAAAGCACTTTTATGGAACACACGCATGTGATTCTTGCTAAGGTTATTCATCAACCTCGGGTGCCCCGACACGTGATTTTATCAAGATTGGACTCTTGTTTATTATGATAATTGAATCATACAATAACCTACTCGATTTTGTCTTAGGGCTATCACGTGAAGCGATGGCCGGGCAGACATCGCTGGCCTTATGCTTTGTTTCATTGATCTGGCGAATTTGATGCGAAGAAGATCGATGACCGACTCTATGAATTAATTTAAACCATTTCATGCATGGAAAGTATAAAAAATGTATTTTTATCTCTTGCGTTTGAATCAATTAATTATGAAAATGGTTTCTATTCTATGCATGAGATGAAGATGCAGAGTTGCCCTCGGAACATAGCTGAGTTGGTTACGACGTAATAGAGTTGTAAAAAAAAGTAAGGGTTCGAGTTCTGATGAAGCCAGACAATACTCTCCTGCATCGTGATCAACTATAGTTGTTCGATTTACCTCCTTATAGATAGTCGTGGGACCGACTGTGTGAGGCCGCTAAGGTGGCAGATTCCACCTTTTTTTTTTTAGAAAATGAAGATGCAGAGTTTCAGGGCATGATTAAATTGGTTAGTATGGAATAGATTCATTGAAGTGGATACGAATCAAATATTGATAAAGTCGAGATAATATCCTTATCTATAATTTCGTAATTGATAAAGTCGAGATAATATTCTCACCTATATCTATATCCATCGCTGTAGGATGAGATGACAGACCATTTGTTAGGTCACTGTCACTGTTAGCGAGATGAGAAGACAGACATCAGTTTATGGGGATTATTAGGAGTAATGGCAGAAGATTAATCAATGGTTTCTAGGCTTAATTAACTAGCTATCGGAGCTTGAAACAGATTAATTCATGCCCATTATTAAGGTTAATGGCAGTTATAAATGGCTCAAGCATCTATTTACAGGGCTTAATTATCCATCCTATTCTGTTAAATAATTTAAATTAATTAAATTAAAATTTTATCATGAATCTATTTTAAGATGGATCTGGATGAATGGATCTACCTAAACCCATGCAGATCGACATATGATGAACTTGGATTGACTCGTAGATGAAATTTTTTTCCTTTTAAAATTTAAAATTAAAATGAAAAATTCAATAGACTTTAAGCTAGCTTGAACTGAGAAAATATATATTTTTTAATTTAAAAATAAAATAAAAAATTTAATGAGTTTACTTAATTCACAATTAAAATTTAAAAATTCATTATTATATTTATTTAATTATTTTTTTAAATGATTGGTAGGCTAGTTCCTGTCTAATTTGTAATTCACTTTTAGATTGAAAATTTTTCAATCCATTAAAATGGTAGGCCGGTCCCGTTCTCTATCTCATCAAGAGTTAATTAAAACTTCGGGACTATTTTTTTTCAAGCAATATATTTTCATTAACTAAATTACAATTCAACGATCGTACGCAGTGCATTCATATTCATCCATAATTTAAGCGTGCCTTATTTTTCCACGACAACAGGGTTGACCAATAATGCCACGAGTTGACTTTTAACATCTCCATCTCGTTCACCAAATCCATCCCCCTGACCGTAGAAAAAGTGGGTTGACCGAGCCATGCCAATTGCCACCCTCTTCGAATGCTCCTCCAAAGAAGATGCGCCGCCGCGATCACCGTTCATACGCCTCCAGTTGACTTTTATCAGCTCCTTGATTCTCCGGCGAGCCACGGCCTCCGAAACGCCGGTCTCGTGCATGCAACATGCAATAGCTTTGGCCACGTCCCCTCTTTTACTTTCAGCCTGCATGTATACTTTAATCATTCAGTCCCTCAATTTTTTATATTCTGACAATCGATACAATATATATATAATTAATATACCGTCGAAGTAGCCAAGTCGTTATAGAGGCGAGCGAGCATGGACGGCGGCTTCATGGCGGCGAGGTGGCCTGAGAAACGCGCCAAGTCTTGCTCGCTTAAGTCGTTGACCAAGCAGTAGGCATTGGTCAAAACCAATGGGCCATTTATCGTCACGTGCGCGTTCTCCAAGTATTCGGCGAGCGGCGGCGTGCAGCCCTGGTGGTACCATTTCGCCTCCACTAGATACGCCTTGCATAAGTCCGCCCACTGCAACACGCAGATTAACGTTCACAGAGAGAAAATCACTGACAGCGAGTGAAATCAATCAATGTCGTCGCTTACAGCTCCCCTGAGGTAAGGAATTATGTCCAACCCTTTCTCTTTCATGACCTTGTAAGCTTCCTCGTTCGTCGTGTTGAAGATCGCAAGAAACAAGATCTTCATATAATCCGGCAGTTTGTCGATCGCATTGATATCCCATCTGAAGTCAATTAATTATATATTCAACGTTAGCGATCGAGTAATGGTGTGTTAAATTAATTTCTCTTCACCTATCGACGACATGAGTGAAGAGCTCGAGCTCGTCCATGGTGCCATAGACGTCGTAAACGTCATCGATCAGCGTCCCGAAGCAGTTGGCTTTTGTCTGTGCCTCTCTGAATCGCCAATGCTCAGGTTCGAACGTCCAGCCCAAGGTCCACAAGTAGCTCTCACTCAATCTGTCTCTGGCAAATGGCAATTTCTCAACTAGACCAAGTTCTGTCCAGAATCTATATATATATTGAATTAGGTCGATCAATCGATCAGTCAAATTTAAACATGTACGTATCGAATAGCTCTGTACCTTGATAGAGCACTGAGTTCTTTCTTGTAGATGCTCTGGACTGCATTGAAATCCAGCTTAGCAAATTCAAGAAGCAGAGGGTTATTGTTAAGGATCGAGGCATCTCTTTGGCATGCTTCGATGAACCGTCTGGTGTGCACTCTCTCCATCCTCCAATTCAGTGGAAGTTCCAATGCATCGGTCACCTTCTTCCTAAGCTTCATGATCTCGGAGCCTTCTTCTAAGAGATTCTTGAGGTGTTCAGTGGTGAACTCCATGGCTTCTTGCAACACCATCTCTCCCTCGGTTCCATAATAAGAGGTCTCATACAAACTCAGCATTCCTTCTGTATGGTTCTCGCCACCATCTCTAAACTCGCCTCTCTCATCTCTAAACTTTTTGAACATATCTTCATGCATCCACAAACAAAGTATTAGCTAGCATTAATTAATTGCACGTGTATTAGCTAATCACTTACCTTCAGAAACGGAGAAGCCATTTTCTCTGAGAAGCCTAAAGAGAAGTGCAGTGGCATGAAGGTTATCATTAAACTTCAAACTCAAATCTTCTAAAGATGCATGGAGACGAGTTAAGCAGTCTTTAATGCCGTCTTTGAAATGATAAGCCACTCCTAATTGTTGCAGGTGGTCGATCAGCTCGAGCTGCTCCTCCACTTCCTTCTTCTCCCCTATCACGTCTCTGATTTTCTCCTCGAGTAACTTCATTCTCTCAGTCCGATCCTTTTCCTCGACCTTTAATATTCGACTAGTAAATCAATAATATTAAAAAGCAAAAGAAGAGGTTGAGTTTGAGGAAAATATGACCGACCGGAGAGCTGACGGCGAGTGACTGTATGTAGTCATTGCTCCATAAGTTGGGCTGGAAGTTGGCAGATCTGCGCGACTCCGACGATTGCCCGGCGGCGGAGCACCGGATGGGCGAGAGACGTGGCTGCTCCACGGCGGGGGTGGATCGCCGGCGGAGAGCAGAGAGATTTTGATCAAAAGGGAGATTTAGTGGAGCAGGAAGGAAGCTAGACATGATCAAAAGGGAGATTGCCTGGTTGTTGCGAGCTTGATGGAGTCGACGGGGTGCATTTTATTGGCATCGGAGCACGCGTTCCACGAAGAGATTAACAAAATAACGTGTTTCAAAATTTCATTATGTTCATTAGAAGTTATTAATCAAATTATTTAACAACCTGTAGTACGATTTGACAAAATTAGTTAAGATTTTTTTTATATAAAAAGATTCTATAGATAATATTTTTAATGAACTAGCGGTTTTGAAGTGTGTTGCGTAGTTGTTGCCAGTTTGATGAAGTGTGTTACGTTGTATTTATAGTCTTCAATTTGGATTTGACTTGCTAAATAATTTAAATAAAATAAATTAAAATTTTATCGACTCCTTTTAAGATTGATTAATCTACTTAGGCTCGTAATCAGCATGAATTAGCCCCAAACAGAATTGAATTGATTCGTAAATTGAGAAAGTTTATTTATTTTAAATTTTAAAATTAAAATAAAAAAATTAATAAATTAGTGGATATGATCCATTTAAATTATAATTCAAATTTAATAATTTCAACTTGATTCATTTAAATTGTAATCTAAATTTATAATTTTTAATATTTTTTTACTTTTTTAATAGGTCCGTGGATTGATCCACCTAATTTATAACTCATCTTACATTTAATTGGATTGGAGATTTCCTAACTCATCAAATTGATAGGTTCATCCATTACACCTCATATATTTTTAATGAATTGACTCGTGGATGGGTACATTTGATAACTTTAATTCGGTCGATGAGGTACATTTTATTGGCATCGGAGCACGTGTTCCACGGATGCGATTAAAAAAATAACGTGTTTCAAAATTTCATCTTGTTTCATTAAAAATTATTAATCAAAATTATTTAAAAATTATGGCAATCATTAAACAACGTGTTGCCCGATTTGACAAAATTAGTTAAGATTTTTTTTAATATAAAAAGATTCTATATATAGTATTTTTAATGAACTAGCGGTTTTGAAATATCAGCTGGCATTTTTCATTTATTTTATTCGTCTAAAAAATTATTATTCGTAAACTTTTTTCGATATATTTAAATAAATAGCTAGAGAAAAGGGCGTATCATTAATATCCGTTTAGGGTTCAAATTTCAAATCCGTTGGACGATGAAATCCCGCTTTTCTTTCTCGAAGACGAACAGTGAAGAGAGATCGAGAGAGGGAGAGCGGCGATGAGCACTCCGGCGACGGCGTCGTCCAGGACCCGGTCGGCAGTCTCCTCCACTCGAGACCGCGGGGATGCCCGCAGCGTAGGCGACAGCTGCTATTTCCCCGGCTGCCGGAAGGACGCCAACTGCCACTGCGAGATCTGCCTCGCCAGCATCCACGCAACCCGGGATCTCCTCCCCTCCGCCGCTTCCTGCCTCCACCAGTCCTCCCTCACCAGGCTGTCTGCCGCCCGGCCCAAGAAGGCAGCGCCGGCGCCGGTGCCTTTCGGCGACGAAAGCCCTCCCGCCACTCCCGAGTCACCCGATTCCACCGTCACCCCTCCCCCCACGCCGCCGATCCGATCTCCGGTTAAATCTAGACCAGTGAAGGGGAAATCCGTCAAGAAGGAGCGATATTGGCCACTTTTCCGTTCCCTGGTTAGGATTCTTGTCTGGCTGTTCTTGCTTTTGGCGGCGGACTCAGGCTTTTCAGCGGTGCTGTCGAAAGACTTCGGCCCTAAGTTGACGCCGGAAGTGATTTCCAGACTCGGCGAGGAATCTCGACTACTCGGAGACGATCTGGAGGGGATGTTGGAGCTGTTGCAGCAAAGTCTGGAAGCTTTGCTCGATAAAAAGGTTGCAAATTGCAGTTCGATTGATTCCAACTGGGAAATGAATCAGGTTTTCCTCTCCTTCTTCCTCGACGACTATCTGACATCTCAGTCCAAAACTATACTACATCGTGGATCCTTTTTGTTGCAGGATGACCAATTCTTGTTCCAGTGGAAGTGCGTTCTGCACAAATCAATAGCAGAGAGAGTGGTCATTTGGGGAAGTCCCCTGAAGACGACAGGTCTGCTCGCCACTGGTTCTCCTCCTCCATGGATGATGCTTCTATCCGGCAAGATCAAAGAGGTAATACATCTCTTTTTTTTCCCCTCTTCAATAACGACTAATTCCCAATCTCTAATTTCAGTGGTCAAATGGGAATCTGCAATCCACAACCAGAACTAGCAATGGCAGTTCATGGACGTACGAGAGGTGGAGCTCCGCCGCGTTGCATCTCGACGCCGGGACTTGGGTGTTGGTGTACGAACAAAGCGCTCTGTTTAAGGGGCGAGGATTGATTCCGGTCGCGTGGGAGGCACTGAGGCTGAAGACACTGAAGAACCTGAAATGGCAAGTCTTTCGCCGCATGCTCAGGCGATGCTGCGTTCGCCGACAGCCACAAGTGGCATTTCCGACGTAAGGGAAGAAGCTCCCCCAAATGCTACCATCTCTATCTCATCACGTCGCCGTGATGCATGCTGTGTGTCTTCAGCAACCTCGTAGTCGGTGGCTTCCATTGAAATGTAGCAAACATTTGAATTTTAATGGTGCATTTCGATGAATTTGGCAGAGGTAAAAATGATGAAACAGAACAATTCATTCATCTCATACGTTCAATACATCTAACTCGATCATTCTATACAAGGATTTGTTTAAATCCCAAGTGCTTCCGAAAGTTAAGCCAAGCTCAGAAGCATCATCCATAACAAACTATTGACTGGACTTCTGTGTCGATCACCAACAGAAGCACCCCTGCAATGAAAATGTAAATCATCTAGTAACCGGGAAACATAGCTTACCAAGACGTAGGAACTGAAGATGACACACCAAATACGAAGAACTAGATAAACAGGGAACAACTACAACCTATATGCATCAAGATAGACATGCAAAGAGAGATCTATGAAGTTCGTTACACCTCACACTTCTTCCTACAAAAAAATATACAGGAAGAAAGGGCAAGGTTAAATCTTATTGACTTCTAAAGATCAAACTGAGTTAAAGGACTGATAGCTATGAAGAAAGGAGGAATTATCACAAACATACAAACAAAGCAAAAGGTAGGGCCAGTTGCCAAGAGAACTTGCTCTACAACATTTGAACAAAAGCCACATACTTGACTAAGCTCAGCTGATGTTGCAGCAGTTTATTCCACCATGACTTCTACCTGATTGCTCTTTACTAAGATTAGCTCCGGAAAACCAACGACAGGACACACATATTTACGAGCAACTACCTACATAAGTACGTACTCTAACGTGCTTAAAGAGGAACTCAACTTCCTCAACCATCTGCAATATCCAACTGGAGAATCCGTCTCAAATTCTCCGTAGCAATGGTAGTGTTAAATAGGAAGTTACTGGCAGATGAAGGGGATGATTCTCTAGTAGGAGAAGTTGGTGCAGATTTCGAGAGAGAGTGAAGCATAACATCAGATTTCGGAATTTGAAGTTCTAGAGAAACACTACGCTTTTGGCGAAGGGAAAACGTAGGGATAGGCAAAGAACTGGGAGGAGGTGAATTTGAGTAGGCAGGACCTGCCCACCGTTCAGAGTAAAATGTCTTTTCACTAAAGGCGTCTCCTTTTGGGGAAAGCGGGGTGTTCACTGAAATGGTTTTCCTCTTCCTTCTTTGTTTTTGCTGTTGATCTGTGTAATAGCTGGGAGATTTTGGCTCAGCATGGCCATAGCAATAGCTCAATCGAGAGCAGGATGAGGGCATAACTCTAGCAGCAGACTCAAATGTGCCGCAGCTAAACCATCCAAAGTCTCTCGAAGGCTGTGATTTGCCTCTGCTGTAATATTTACTTCGATGCGGTCCAACCACAAATACAGTTTCCATCCCCAATGGTTGAATTTTTAGCCCCGAAACTGCGTACCTTCTGATTCATAGTAAAACATCGGAAAATCAGAAAATTTGCAGTATTGCAAGAATATAGGTAAATCATCCCAGAATGAAAATGTCTAAAGCACTGAGTTTGATCCATACCTGAAAAGATCGAGTACCACTTGCGCATTCGACAAACAAATCGATTTGACTTCGGCAGATCCAAATGCAACTCAAATCGGAAACCAGGAACTCCAAAGGAAGCCTTTCCGCAGCCTAATCAACCGACCAAAGAAAAAGGCAATTCCCTAACCCTGAACGTAAGCACAGAAAAAGCCATCGAAGAAGCACGAGAAACAGTACACAACTCACCGATTTATCCTGATAAGCAGACGGCCAATCACATATCGAAATCCGCAGAAAGACCCGGACGGGGATCGTATATCCAGCACAGATCTTAGTTGAAGCGTCCTAACTGATCGAAAAACCCACTGGAACGACCAGAACGGTGAGCCGAAGAGGTTGAGGAAGCACAAAGAGGAACTCACAATCACAGATCAGATCTGGATAAGCTGAGCTCGGAGTTCGAATTCGCCTCGCTTCCGTCGGAAACCTTCCCCGGACGTGAAACTACACTCAAAGCTGGATTTAAAATCTCAGCAAGTCCAGGCGAAGTCGCACGGATTCCGCCATTTGGAACCCAGAAAGCAATACCAGACTGCGCGTCAAACAGCCTCGCATAGGAAGTTTTATGCGACAAACAATCGTCACCGTTCAACAGTTGGGCCACTTATCATCCACCGGACACGAGTAAAGCAGTTGCTTTATTCGGACATAAAGTAGAAAAAATAAAGGTCCTGAAAATAAAAAGTCCTGACAAGAAAGTAAATCATTACACTCCAAATATTCCATTATTATTATTATTATTATTTTATTTTTCGTGTTTGTATAATTACTCAAATAATATTGTAAAAGTGGCTTTTAAGCGGGGCCCATTGGCCCATTCCATTGACACGGAACCAACCCACAAACTTTTGCCTGTGATTACTTGGGAGGAAAGAATGGAGACGAAGGAAAGAGGAGGAGAAGGAAAGAAGAGAAGAGGCTGGAAAGATCGAACGGAAAGTCAAAGGATTATGAATCTACGATTTTCGGATTCGGATTTTTTGCGGGTTGATAGATTTACGATCCGAATGGTCACCGTTGCTTTAACGCCTTTTCCGCTCGTATTCTTCCACAATCATCATCTGAAACCCTAATCCTATCCTCTCCCTTCTCCCCGTCCACCGCCAACTTCCAGGCGACATCGGATTCGCCTCTCCAAGGATCAGGTTAGAGCTTCGTTGCCGATCGATTTGGGGAAACTGTGAACGGGAAGTCGGAAGGCTCGCCCTTCGCGATCGACCTCTTTGTCGTCGGGATTTTGGCTCGATCCGATCCAGGAAGCCTCCTTCCGTGCCGAGGTTTTGGATTGTTGGTGCTGGGCAATGGAGCGATGGGGCTATACCTCCGCGTAGCTTGTTTACTTGCTGTGACAAGTGGAAGTTGCATCTTCCAAGTGGTGATCTAGGAGATCTTCTGCTGACAGTTGAATTTTCTGTTTATACCGTTCCTTCCCATCCGATTGAAGAAAAAAAAGATCTTTTGGGGCATATTTCGCACCTTTGCCAGTTTAAGTTGATATTATTTCAAATACAGAGCGTCGTCCTCAGAGAGTCATTACAAAGGATGCAAATCTACTGTATTACTGTACCACAAGTTTATGATTAGTTTGCGATTTATTTTTACTGCAACTGTTTTTTTGCTTATCTTTATTGAGATTTGACCAGAGAGAGAGAGAGAGCAAAAAAAAAAAAGAGAAGATAATGGCTGTGTATTATAAGTTCAAAAGTGCGAAAGATTTTGACTCAATTCCTATTGAAGGGCAATTTATATCTGTTGCCAATTTGAAAGAAAGAATTTTTGAAACCAAACTGTATGGAAAGGGGAACGATTTCGACCTCACGATCTCCAATGCGCAGAGCAATGAAGGTTGGTTTTTCCCCTGGAGTAGATATCAAATTCAATTTCGTAATTAGAAGACAGCAGTTTAGAAAAGGCCATATTTTTGGTTTTGGGAACAATGTAGTTTAGGTGATGAGGGTGATTGGTCTCAGCCCAGTTATGCTCGACGTACATGATAAATTTCTTGGATTATTTTTTATGGGTATGGTATGCCGAAGTTGAGATCTTTGCTTTAGAACTTATGGAGTCTTTGTTGCTCTTTTTTTTTTTGTTTCAGAATACGTAGATGAAGGAGCAATGATACCCAAAAACACATCAGTTTTGATTCGTCGGGTCCCAGGGCGACCACGGAAGCCTATTGTTACTGAAAGAGTCGAGTACTATTTTGGACCTTAAATTCTCAAACCTATTTCTCTTAGTAGTATCAGTTAGCTATGTAGATTTCCTTGGTAACAATTGTGAGATGACAATAGTCACTTTGAAAATTTTAAGTTTTCTATACATCAAGGTTTTGGACAATAATCTTTTATGTATAATTGATTTATCACAAGTATATATTAATCTGCAGGCTGAATGTTGTGGAGAGTAATGTAGAAGAGCTTCCACCGCCAGTCAGCTTGCTAGTTGGGGATTCATCTATTAACAAATATGTAAGCATAATATTTCTCTGATGGACATGGCACCCCTAACTTAGTGAACCAATTGAACTATCATTCAGCATGACATGGATGACAAAAGATTGGAATTTTGCAGCCTGAAGAATATGAATGGGATGAGTTTGGGAATGATCTTTATGCCATTCCTGAAACAAATCATTCACAAACGAGTAATATTGTGGTTAATGTTCCTCCTGGAAACAAAGTTGATGAGGACAGCAAGATTAAGGCTTTGATCGATACACCTGCTCTTGATTGGAATCGGTGAGTCATATTTCTATGGATCTTTCATTTGTCTTTTTTTCTCTGGTAGCTAAAGTTTTATTCATAGAATAGTAAGGTTCATTTACATCCTTACTCTTATCAGTCAATTTGTTTCATAATTTGGTATTCTAATTGAGTGAGTGCTTTTGTTTAGTCAAACTCAAGATGCCTATGGTGCTGGAAGAGGTTATGGAAGAGGCATTAACGGCAGGGGGATGGGTGGCCGTGGTTTCGGTAGTTATTGCTTGTCATTTCCTTTTGTCTCAAAAGATAGTTTAGTGCGATGTTCATAATTGCATTTAAACTCAAATTGAGATTCCTCCTCTAGCATAGATACTGTTTTGCAATAGAGAGGATCTTCAATTTATCATGTATTCTAAATAATGGATTTAAATAGCAAATAATTTCTGTGATGAAATTTTTTTTGTTTGAAAAATGAAGGGCGTGGTATGCTTGAACGGAGGACACCCCCAGCTGGGTATGTGTGTCATAGATGCAAAGTGCCCGGTACAACACTTTTTTTTATAACTTTGATATTACCTGAAAATTAAAACCAAATTGAAATTAAATCAGTGGCATTAATGTGTAGGCCATTTTATTCAGCATTGTCCTACGAATGGAGACCCTAACTATGATGTTAAAAGAGCGAAACCTCCAACTGGAATTCCAAAATCAATGTTGATGGCAACTTCTGATGGATCCTATGCTTTGCCAAGTGGTGCAGCTGCTGTTCTAAAGCCAAATGAGTAAGCTAGTTTTAGTCTACATTATCTTGTGCACTATTTGTAGTTTGACTGATTCATTGTAAAATTCATGATCTTCTTTATCATATAGAGCTGCATTTGAGAAAGAAATTGTGGGCTTACCGACTACTCGTCCTGTTTGTGATCTTCCTCCTCAGTTGCATTGTCCACTGTGCAAAGAGGTAATGAAAGATGCAGTGCTAACTAGCAAGTGCTGTTTTAGCAGTTTCTGCGATAAATGTAAGTCACGTGGTTGCTTCATGTTTATTTTCTTGTGTGCTACAGCCTTTCGGTATATTCATGTGTCATTAAGTTTATTTGCTTTTACTATCAGGCATTAGAGACTATATTATATCAAACTTGATGTGCTTCTGTGGAGCTACTGATATATTAGCAGACGACCTCCTTCCTAATAAAACATTTAGAGAAGCTATTAGTAGGATAATGGAATCAGCAACCACTAGCACAGAAAATGCCAGAAGCCTGGGTCAGGTTCCAGGTATTAAGGATTAACAAGTTTGGTCACACACTAATTTGTTCTTTGGTCAAGAGTAACTTACAACAATTGCATTCCCAGGCATGGAATTAGGTCATCCAGTTCAGCCAAAAGCTTCATCTCACACTCTTTCTGCTGCTTCCAAAGACCTGCCCAAGCATCCTTCTACAAACCAATCTCACAACATGATCAATGGGGAAGCTGTCAGTGAAATAAAAACAGGGAACAGCGAGTTGAATCTTGCAGATGAGCAAGCTGCTGTGAATGTGAATGTATCTGCAGCAGCACCAGAATCTCTTAGCAAGGGGCCAAAATCACCAGAATGTGCTTCAGTGGTGAGTGATGTTGTTCAAGAAAAGCAGATTGCTGGAGAACAAGGTAAGAAGTTGTGTACATTCTATTCTTTCTCCTCCTTTCTTTCAGTTTTTTAAACTTAATCCTTTCTTCAGGAAAGAAAAAGAAAAAGAAGAAAGCTGGAATTCCTATCACTGGTTCGTTCCCATCAATTTCATATTATGTTTTATGTTCTGTTTACTTACAAATTGCAATTACTTTATGAGGGAATGACTTGAATATAGTGCAGTTTGGAAAATTAGATAACTTTTTCATATTTGTTTAACGAGCAACACCCTACTTATTTTTTGATACGTATGGTTGCTTTTTTCCCCTCTGGACTGCAGCTGCTGATATGCAATGGCAAGGCTACCAAGACCTCGGGGCTGGAAATTTCGGCATGTCGTTGGCGGCTTCAGGTTACAATCCTTACTGGGCAGGTGGAATGCCATTAGGATTTGATCCCGCCTACATGGCACCCTATGGTGGTCCAATGCCATTCATGGGTTATGCACCTGGCCCCTTTGAAGTTCCATTCACAGGTGGAATGCTTCCACAAGATCCATTTGCAGCACAGGCATTCATGATGCCACCAGTTCCAAGGTGTGCCATTGATAATCAGAAACTAGATGTAATGGTTACTAACATTCATCTGCTTTGGTGAAACAAGCAGTGATGGATGTTTTTTTTTTTAAATTTCAATTTCCTTTTTATACGAGTTCCTGTGGTTCTATATTGGAACTAGTAAGTTGATAGCAACATAGTGCTGCATGTTTTGAGGAAAGGCACCACTTTATAGGAACATATCTGAGTTAGGCATGACCAGCATGGTTGGCATGGGTCAGCCGCGCCCTCCTCTGGGCATGCGTAGAGACGAGACCGAGGCCGGGAAGGCAGATACAAGGCGCAAGCGCGAAATGGACCAAATCAGTGGAAGGTAACTATATTGCTGTTTGTTTTTAACCTATCTTTCTTATGGTGATCAATTCAACTTTCAGCTCGTGGAGTTCTATCCACATCATTCTTTTTGTTCATGAGTTTGATTTACTCATTTCTGATTGTGTAAGGCCCTCTCCTTCCTCCGGACGCAGAGACATGGAACATCCCAGAAATAAGGAGCCGAGCAGCAGTGTAAACGATGTTTCCTCGATCAAACCAAAGCCCGTATGTTTCTTTTTGTCAATACATATTTATGCTCATGTTAGTTTCAGGAGCAGAGATTCTTATTATGTATTTGTTCGACCATCTAAACTTAAACTGGGTTCGAAAACTCGATTATATTTAATAACTGGGTTCGAGTTTGTTCTTTGGATTCGTATAAGCAAGCCAACCATGATCCATTGTAAGAAACTAAAAAGAATCACAAGCAGGCACTTCACGAACATTTTGGCAACATTACTCCGTTGCTGTTGGGCCTTAAAGGGCCGAGGTTTGAGCCCATTAGGTCCAGGCCCATCTATTAGAATTGTAATTTTCTGTGCTGACACGTGTGTGATTGTGATTGCAGAAGGCGATGGCCGTCCCTGACCGCGGCCCGGTTCGCGAGCGCCAACCCACCACCCGGCTCTCGCCACCCCGCGCTCGGAAGAGGAAATTCTCCGACCGCGACGAGGAGCCTTCGGCCACCGAGGCGGAGAGGAAGGAGAAATCCAGCGTCTTCGCCCGCATCCGCCTCTCCAACGGCGGAGAGAAGAGGAACGGCGAGGGAAGGGCGAGGAGGGGGAGCAGAGGATACGACGGCGTGTCGAGCGAGGATGACTACCACCTCAAGCGGAGGCCTGCGGCGGCGGCGGCGTCGTCGTCGAGGGGGAGGGATGATGAGGAGCGCCGCCACAGGCGACCAGCGTGCAAGCGGAGAGGAGATAAATAGTCAGCGAGAGGTGCCGGCGACTGTGTTCATCATGTAATTGCTTTGTTAGAGAAAGTGGACGTCGCAGAGAAATATATTTATTTTCTTATCTCACAGTTAAATAAATAAAATAAATAAATAAATATTCGAAATTTATATTTTGTAAAGAGATTGCCAACTTTTTTCTCGAATTAAATTAAGCATCCATTCGATGCGTGCTGGTCGTGGGGTCGGCGGGGCACCGACGACCACCGGAGGCTGGTGGAGCACGTGGGCGTTGGCGATGCGGTGGCTGCCGAAAGCCTCACCGGGACCCACCGCCAGCCACCGCCCGGGAAGAAAAAGCCGGAAGTGGGGCCACCGACCACTGCTTGATCCAATATGGGACCCACCTACGCCGTATTCATGTAAGTAGTTGAACTCTTTTCAAAAATACCCTCTAAACTTTAAAATTATCAAAACGTCTTTTGAGCTTAAAACTTGTAAGGACGACAAATTTGGAGGGAGCAGGATGAAATCCATTTCAGACCGAATCTAGAGGATATCCGACAGACACATCACCCGGCCGAATCCAAGCCCCCATTGCCCCGCCACGTCATCTGCTGACATGGCTCTGGTGACAGCGACAGGCTGGCTTTTCCACCGTCTCGGGCCGACTTTGTTTATTTAGTTTTCGCTTCCTTCTCTTTCGGAGCTCCTCCCACCACATCACTGCCCCACCACCTTCTTCTTCTTCATTCCCTCTCCAGTTGCCTTTACATTTCTTTAATCTTTTTCCTCTCCTTTTCTTCCTCGCCTCGCCTTTCCTTTGCTTCGTCTTCTCTCCCTCTCTAATCTTCCTCCTCGATTGAATGATCGATCGTCGGCGGCGGCTCAAGGCAGGAACAGAGCATCATGGTGAGTTCTGTCTGATCAGTATCAGATCATGCGTCTTCCTGGATTCACTTGCCGAATTAATCTTTGATTGATTCTGGGAGCGCAGGGGACGCCGGTGAACATCATCGTGGGGTCGCACGTGTGGGTGGAGGATCCCGAGGCGGCATGGATCGACGGCCAAGTCACGGCCATCAAAGGCGGCGCCGCCACGATACTCACCACCATCGGCAAGACCGTATGTCATACTCACTGGTGGCAGCTTAGTTTCCTGTTTTTTCTTTCTCCTGAATAAAAAAAATACCATCAGATTGATTAATTTGTGCCATGAAGTCCAAACAATTCGAAACTGTTGAAAACAATTCCCACTCGAATCCAACAAGAAAGGAGTATGGAGCTTAGTATCTTTCAAGATCTCATAAAATTTGATGTTTCTCAAATCTCAGAACCTCAACCGTAATAGCTTAATCTCACATAACATTCTTCAAAATCACAAGCTGCTGTTGCTTGCTCAAAAGTGAACTTTCTCAATATTCTATGGGGAAGTTGAGAACAGAAACTAAACTAGTTAGTCGATCGACCATGCAGGTTGTGGCGAATCTGTCGAGCATATACCCCAAGGACACAGAAGCTCCTGCAGCTGGGGTGGATGACATGACCAAATTGGCGTATCTCCATGAGCCAGGAGTTCTGCAGAACCTTTCTTCCCGCTACGCACTGAATGAGATTTATGTACGTTCCATCTTCCAAAATCCATCTGAAAACCACATTGTCAGAAGCTTAAACAGAGGATGACTTCATTTGACAGACCTACACCGGGAATATATTGATTGCTGTGAATCCATTTCAAAGGCTTCCGCATTTGTATGATGTGCATATGATGGAACAGTACAAGGGGGCTGCTTTCGGCGAGCTGAATCCTCATCTTTTCGCAGTGGCAGATGATTGCTACAGGTAGGCTGCATAAAATTCAGATGTTAGTTCGATGATTCAATGGAAATGGATGCTAAATTTGGGATTGTAACAGGGCAATTATAAATGACCATGGAAGCCAATCGATCTTGGTTAGTGGCGAGAGTGGAGCTGGTAAAACTGAGACGACGAAGATGCTCATGAGATATCTAGCTTTCATGGGGGGCAGATCAGGTACCGAGGGCAGAACAGTAGAACAACAGGTCTTGGAGGTACAAGATGCTTGCTTACCTCTAGCATTCATAATAGAGAGAATATTACGAGCTTAATCCCTACAAAAAAAAGTCAATCTTGAAGGATAATGCATTATCATTTGCAGTCCAATCCGGTGCTCGAAGCATTTGGGAATTCAAAAACAGTGAAAAATAACAACTCAAGGTGATCAGTAAACAGCTGCTGCTTTAAAAATTCCCTACTTATAAACAAGTAGTTGAGTTAGCATAGCTCTAAATCTAATATCAAGAAATATCTTGCATATCCAGTCGTTTTGGCAAGTTTGTGGAAATCCAATTTGACAAATATGGGAAGATCTCGGGAGCTGCAGTTCGAACATACCTTCTCGAACGCTCACGGGTATGCCAAGTATCTGATCCAGAAAGAAACTACCATTGTTTCTATATGCTCTGCTCTGCACCCCCAGAGGTACTTTGCCAACTCCAATCATTTCCTCCAGTTCTTTGATCTTAAAAGTAGAATGTAGAAGTTGTATTTTATTCACTAACAGAGAAATTCTTACACAAAAGGTTTATCATGCAATAAGAATGTTGTTACTCATTCTTGTTTTAGGAAGCAAAGAAGTTTAAGGTTGCAGATCCAAGAACATTCCATTATCTAAACCAAACAAATTGTTTCGAAGTAGCAAACATGGACGACGCCAGGGAGTACTTAGAAACTAGAAAAGCCATGGATATTGTTGGAATCAATCAGGAAGATCAGGTTTTAACATATTGCATGCATATTTGGACTTAAGAAAAAGTATATGGTATCTGAATCGACAGGGAATGGTATTTCATGTGCAGGATGCAATATTTCGAGTAGTAGCTGCAATTCTTCACTTGGGGAACATAAATTTTGCCAAAGGGACCGAAATTGATTCCTCAAAGTTGAGAGATGAGAAATCACTCTATCATCTTAAAACAGCTGCAGAATTGCTAATGTGTGAAACAAGAATCTTGTGCACAATAATCATCTAAGTTATTGTTTAAATTTCTACATGCTAAAAACTCCGGTGCTCTCAGGGCTGATGAAAAAGCACTCGAAGATTCCCTTTGCCAGCGTGTGATTGTTACACCAGATGGCAAAATCACAAAGCCTCTTGATCCAGAGTCTGCTGCACTAAGTCGTGACGCTTTAGCTAAAACAATATACTCAAGATTATTTGATTGGTAAGATTATTTGAGCATGATTGATCTCAGTTAAGTCAATCTTCAGCAGACATGTTTATCCAATCTTAAACAAAATCCTTCAATCCTTAGTAGTTTCAGATAGTTAATGTTGATGCATATTTTGTGAAAGCATTTTCAAAATATCATGGCAGGATAGTAGACACAATCAACACCTCAATTGGACAGGATCCAGATGCAAAAGAAATTATTGGCGTGCTTGATATATATGGATTTGAGAGCTTCAAGATAAACAGGTAATCTATTTGGAAAATACAAGCACATTTCTAGGATTTTACTGACAAAATGTTCAATGCTGGCAGTTTTGAGCAATTGTGTATCAACTTAACTAATGAGAAATTGCAACAACATTTCAATCAAGTATGTATATAAATAATCATCCTTATCATACTTACACTAAACGAAACGACATCTTTATTAATGCTAATTTTGGGGGCAAAACAGCATGTATTCAAGATGGAGCAAGAAGAGTACACTAAAGAAGAAATCGACTGGAGTTATGTGGAGTTCGTAGATAATCAAGATGTACTGGATCTTATAGAAAAGGTAAAAATGAGCATAACATCCATATTGATTATCATTGATGAAAAAAAAACAAAAGGCTGGGCACTAATTCTTACTGTTTCGATGCAGAAACCTGGGGGAATAATTGCACTACTTGATGAAGCATGGTAAGCCTTTTCCCTTCCTTTTTGGTTGGAAGAGTAGAGTAGCTGACAAACAATTGTAGCTAATATTAAGATGGAAATTAAGCCAACTAATTTTGATATTGCAGCATGTTTCCGAAGTCAACTCATGAAACTTTTGCTCAGAAGATGTACCAAACATACAAGAATCACAAGCGTTTTAGCAAGCCAAAACTTGCTCGAACTGCCTTTACCATCAACCATTATGCTGGAGATGTAAGGAAAACAAGATAAGATAACTGATAGATGTACCAAATGTGATTTATCTTCTATATGGAACTAAGTCACTATGTTTAATCAACAGGTTACTTACCAAGCTGATCTATTCCTCGATAAGAACAAAGATTACGTTGTTGCAGAACATCAAGCTCTATTAAATGCTTCAAAGTGTCCTTTTGTGGCAAATCTAATTCCACCATTACCTGAGGAAGCTTCAAAACAGTCAAAGTTCTCATCAATAGGTACTCGCTTTAAGGTAAGGAGCAAAAGATTTTACATCCACGAGTTAAATCATCTTCTTTAAATTCCTAATGATTCTTTAGGGGAAATTTGCAGCAACAACTCCAATCACTTATGGAAACGTTGAGCACCACAGAACCACATTACATCAGATGTATAAAGCCCAATACAGTCTTAAAACCAGGAATCTTTGAAAATTACAACGTCCTGAACCAATTGAGATGTGGGGTCAGTGAGCGCACATCGAACTGGAATTTCTGAAATACTGTGTATCTCATTTCTCACTTTCTCTCCTACTCAGGGTGTGTTGGAGGCGATCAGGATAAGTTGCGCTGGCTATCCAACAAAAAGAACGTTTGAGGAATTTGTTGATCGTTTTGGAATTCTTGCAGTAGATCTTGTTGACAGGTAACAAGTTCTACTAAGAAACTACAATATGCTTTCCAAAGATTTCATGAAATTTAAAGATGGAATACATACCAAATCTTGCAGCTCGGATGAAAAAGCAGCATGTGCAGCTATATTGGAAAGAATGGGCTTGAAAGGCTATCAGGTGCATCCTGTTCACGGTCAAAAAATCCAAAACAGAGACAGAGTCTATCTTGATATTATTTATGCATTCTAAAAATTAGCGCAATGCTTTGCTTTCAGATAGGAAAAACGAAAGTATTCCTCAGAGCTGGTCAGATGGCTGAGCTAGATACTCGCCGCATGGAAGTTTTGTCTAACGCTGCAAGGACCATCCAGAGGCAAATACGTACACATCTTGCTCGGAAGGAATTCCTAACTTTGCGCAAAGCCTCAATTCAACTGCAGAAGCTTTGGAGAGGTTCCTGTTCTATCATTTCTTTTGTAGGATAGCAAATATTTCTACAGATTGCTGACATGTTTATTACTGGCGCAGCACGTCTTGCAAGAAAGCTATATGAAAGCATGAGAAGAGAGGATGCATCGATACGCATCCAGAAATATGCACGTTCTCATGCTGCTAGAAAATCTTATTCACAACTCCGGTCAGCTGCAATTGTTATTCAAACAGGACTAATAGCAATGGCAGCACGTAATGAATACAGACATAAAAGGAGAACCAAGGCTGCTATAATACTACAAGTATGTGGATTTACAAAGGAATTAGACATGGAATACCTTGTGATAAAGACCATAAAACCATTTAGAATTCATACTTTTTTATTATGACCTACAGACTCAATGGCGTCTATATCAAGCTCGTTCTGCTTATAAACATCAAAGGAAAGCAACTTTGATACTTCAATGCCTGTGGAGAGGGCGTATTGGAAGAAAGGAACTTCGGAAGTTAAGAATGGTAAGTTTTTCTTAGCTATCAAATAGGTACCTTGCCTTCATATGTTTTGTTTGGATTATGGCTAGAAAGTGCAATGTCCATGCTGCTGGATTTCGCTATTGACAAATTGGGTATATAGGCTGCAAGGGAAACAGGAGCACTTAAGGAAGCAAAGGACAAGCTTGAAAAGAAGGTTGAAGAGCTCACTTGGAGATTAGATGTTGAAAAGCATATGAGGGTATGCTATCATTTAAAAATAGAGTGAATGCATATATTCATTACAGTCTAACTATCATGGAGTGTTTATGTAGATTGACATCGAAGAGGCTAAAGGGAAAGAAATTGCAAAGTTACAAAGTGCGTTACAAGAAATGCATGTGAAACTTGATGAAGCCCAAGAAGCAATTATCAGAGAAAAAGAAGCAGCTAGGATTGCTATTGAACAAGCACCACCAGTCATTAAAGAGGTCCCAGTGGTCGACAACGCCAAGCTAGAATTGTTAGCCAACCGCAATAATGAGCTAGAGGTTCCATTACTCTGTCAAAATCTATAATAAGCATGCATAGGAATATCTATAAGGATGAATTTGAATTTGAAGAACTAGAACAAACAAATCTTTGGTCATCCAAGTTGAAGAATGTGATATGTGTACAAATAAACATATGAAACAACATGATTTAACATTGACGAAGGGTCTCATTCTTTACAGGCTGAGCTAAGTATATTCAGGTCCAAGGCTGAGGAATTTGAAGGAAGATATAATGAGGTTCAAAATCGGGTTGAAGAATTACTAAAAGACACAGAAGAATACAACTCAAAAATCAGCCAAATGCAAGAGATGATAGAGAGGTACCATATACCTTTTGTTATGTAAAACATAAAAGCATTAAAAACATTTGGAACTTTAAGGAATGCAAATAACTTTCCACTTAATCATGCAGTCTTGAAACAAATTTGTCTGGCCTAGAGTCTGAGAATAAAGTTCTGAGGCAGCAAGCATTAGTTGCTTCCTCGAATGAAGATTTATCTGAGCAAATCAAAAGGTATCAAATAGAATGCCTTGAATTAAGATTTTCCTTTTTGTCTGAAAGAATTTCCAATAGAACTGATATAGTCTTCGCAATTGCTTTCTAGTCTTGAGAGCAAGATCAGCACATTGGAGTCAGAGAACCAGTTGCTCCGCAATCGGCCTGCTCCAGTTTATCACCCAAATGCTGATTCCAAAATTACTGAACCACCAGTAATCAAGGTATACAAATTAGCAACTTCCTAAATGATTCCAAACTGAAAATAAGTAATGGTCTCGTGATGCTAATGAACACACAAGTACCAAATAGGAACTCTCTTAAAACTTCTTTTTAATGAACAAAATTTCAAATTGCAGGAGCCAGCCACAGCACCTCATGCACCAGCTCTAAGTAAACAGAAATCACTAACTGATCGGCAACAGGTATGTAAGAAAATAATTAATTCTAGCGATGGCAGTAAAACTGCCAGCAGCAAGAACGTCTTAGATCATCAATGATTATTCTGGTGTTTCTGCATTGAATACTTTCTTTGATATTTTTGGTTATCTGTTAATCAAATGCACATGCTCAAGTGCTTTATGCTTGCAGGAAAATCATGATGCACTTATCAAGTGTCTCTCAGAATACAGGAGATTTGAGAACAAAAGACCATCTGCAGCATGTATTGTGTATAAGTCACTGCTTCAATGGCACTCATTTCAAGCAGAGAAGACAAACATATTTGACCGGACGATACAAACAATCAGATCATTTACTGAGGTAGTCAGACTAACTATACGATATAGGACCAACAAAATGCCTTTACCTTATAGAATTATTTCTTAATGCCAGTGACTTGTTTTGTTCCTTTGCACAGAACCAGGAGAATGTTGGTGAACTTGCTTATTGGCTTTCAATGACCTCTACACTTCTACTGCTTTTGCAAAAAAACCTCAAAGCAAGCAGCACAACTACAGGATTGCACAGAAGTCGAACAACAACAGTCCCCTTATTTAGTAGAATGGCAAGAGTATGAGACTTGATCCACCATATAAGTGTTTTATAAGAGTAAATTAGACAAACTGCAAACTCTATAGTTTTCAGTTTTGACTGTCGTTATTATCTAGCAATAAAAGAAAATGATTTTTAGCTTCTTAGTAATTTCTCTTGATAGAGATGGAATAATCCTATTAATTTTCTAAAACTCAAGAGTAGCTAAGGGAGATTGATTATGGGCAAAATACTTTTCTTTTTTGTAATTTCTCTTCTATATCCATGTACATAATCTTGGACTACCTAATTTTCAGAACACTCGCTTATCTGCAACTGGAGTGGGGATTTCCAATGGATGCAGTGGTATGGTAAGCAAGACCGATGACCAAACAAAGATAGAAGCCAAGTACCCAGCATTACTTTTCAAGCAACAATTAACAGCATATGTTGAGAAGATCTATGGAATTATCAGAGACAGCCTAAAAAAAGAGATTGGACCATTCTTAACTATGTGCATACAGGTCCGTGCCAAGGTTATGTGTATAATTGAAGTGAGTAAGATTGAGCACTAAATATCAATTAAAGTGGAAATTTGTCTACAGGCACCAAGATCTTTCAGGCCTAGATCAATACGGCCATCCACTAAGAGCATTCATTCCAATTTAGTAGCCAAGCAAGCATCTAGTGTTCACTGGCAAAACATTGTCAAATGTTTGGATCGTACACTATCTATACTCAGAGAAAACTATGTATGATTTCTTTGTTCTTCTTTACAAGAATTAAAAGAGTTTCTTGTTTCAAAGAAAAGAACCCAAAGACCTCAAAGACTGGATTAATATGAAAATTAAAGTTGATAAAGAATTAGTTACGAGATTTGAAAATTTTGCATTATAAAATTTATCTTTTCATTGCAGGTGCCCATGATGATAATAAGAAAGACTTTCAGCCAAGTGTTTGCATTTATCAATGTGCAATTATTTAATAGGTACCATATGCATTCCACATCATTGTAATATATGTTCTTTGAACGACAAGAATGGAACGGCTTTGGCACTGGAATTTGACAAAAATGATTGAGATTTGCAGTGTATATAACCTTAATGCAACTTTGTACAGCTTGCTACTTCGCCGAGAATGTTGTTCATTTAGCAACGCAGAATTTTTGAAGGCTGGACTGCAGGAATTGGAGCAGTGGTGCTCCAAAACAACGGAAGAGGTCAGTTGATAGTATCATGAAATGTTCACGTAATGGAGTCCTAAATGCACAAACTAAACAGATAATAATCCCGACTGACTACTTACAGTTTGCTGGAACCTCGTGGGATGAGCTCCAACACATAAGACAAGCAGTTGGGTTTCTGGTACGTGCAATATGATGTCCCAAAAACTACAGATATTAATCGCATAAAGACTACTAAAGCATACATTTTTGTGCAGGTTTTGCATCAGAAGTCCCAAAAATCCTTGGAGGAGATAACAAAGGAACTCTGCCCGGTAAGTAGGAAGCTGAACTCTGTATAAATATCTAGCTTTGGGGAGTATAACAATCTTTGAATTGATTTCAGGCCCTGAGTGTTCCTCAAATCTATAGGATCGGTACCATGTTTTGGGACGACAAGTATGCTACTCATGGAACGCATGGATTATCTCAAGAGGTGAGGTTTTATTCATCACATTATCTTATACAATGGCCTTCCAAATCACCTAAAGCCAAGCTGTAATCCATTCCACAAACTCTAGTAATTCGAAACAAGACGATTAAATCTAGTGCATTTCAGGTGATTGCAAAGATGAGAACTATGATGACTGACGACTCCTACATGACACATAGCTCTTTTTTGTTGGACGACGATTCCAGGTAAGAAAAAGCAAATCCACACACACATTTGGTAGTATTATGAATAAGATATCGATCGATCGATCGATCCTAACCTCAATTCGGCAGCATTTCCTTCTCTTTGGATGAAATATCTCGATCGGTAATCGACATCAGCTTCTCCGACGTGGAGCCGCCGCCGCTTCTTCGCGAGAAATCGGGGTTTCAATTCTTGGTGCAACCATTCCAGGATTGACAAATTTGCCCTCTATATATATATATATATTTATTTAACGAAAGAAGAAAGGGAATTTAACAAATATGATTTTTTGAGTGTAAATTGTGATTTTTCGGCGGTGTTTATTTTGGATTTTCCAATATTGGAAAGCCTCATAGATTTGGTTTCCTTTTTTTGGTAGAGAGATTTCCGGCATGTGATTGATTTATTTTATTGAGGATTGTTGGAGCAAACTGTTGTAAACAAGATCAAAGAGTGCTTGTATGAACTATTATATGCCAAATAAATAAATAAAAATTGAAATGGTGTTGATTTCTTTACTTTTTTATTATTATTGGGTGTAAATTATATTTTCAAAAGAATTAAGGGCGAACTGAAAAAAGCCAATAAACTAAAAAAAAAAATCCAAAACATAAAAAAGACCGGTCGAGGAGGCGGAGCCGTGGAGCTATTTGAATCACCGCTTCGTCGTGGAAGCCCTAAACTGAAGCCCTTCTCTCACTCACTCTCTGTCTTCGTCGCCTTCTCCAATCCTCCCGTGGCGGTGGCGGCTCTCCATTCCATCGCCTCTTGATCCAGCTGAGTTCCTCCTCCATGACGCCCGTCGCGCCCGCAGCAGACCGTATCCTTCCTTCTTCATCTTGCGTGCCGCCTCGGCTTCGAGGGTTCTTGGGAGGGTTTATGCGGGGGTTCCTCGATCGATCGAGAATGATCGTTTTTGGTTCCATTTCCTTCCTCTTTTCGTCGTTCTTTCTTACCCGGTTGAGGTTTTGGATCCCGTAGTTTTTTTTCCACTTCTGTAAATGGTGCTTCTCATATCTTTGTTAGGGTTCTTTTAGTTTAGTTTTTCTTGACCAAAAGATCGCTTTGTCTCGTTGGTGTTTTCCTTAACGCTTCATTGCAAAAGCTTCAAATTTATTGCAGAAGCTGTCTTTGGATCCTCAGCCGACGTCCAAAGATGCTGTCGAAGCCACCAAGCAGGTGATAGTTTTTATTAGTGTAGTTTTTCTTGCATAAGCTGTGTCTGGACCTTGAACCTAATTGGTGTGAGCAAATGGTTGCTTGTGAAATTTAGGTTTCTGTCGCCCATACTGGATCGATTAATGCTGAAGCGTCGAACATGTGGGTTCCTTCAGAGGGCTCGTTGGCACCTGTTCTGTCTGAATTTACTGATGGTGGCAATTATTATGTGCCCGCTTGTTATGCACCCCCAGCCTATTTCTATGGAGGTGGTGAATTGTGATGAAGATTGCTTGGTCACTGCTTATCTGCAATCTTTTGTTTCTAGCTATATGAGTGTCATTTCTGTTGCATTCTTCAGGTTATGATCATGCTGTCAAAGACTGGAATGATTACTCCACGTATGTGAATCAAGATGGCATGCAGGTGCTGACTCATAAGTTGCACCAAAATATGCATAATGTCTTCTCCTTAACTGATAGTGTGTCAGAATGTTGTAGATCAAATTAGTCTGTTCAGATTCTTTAGTTTGCGCCTCCAGTTTTGAAAATAATGTTTTTGGCTAGATTTCCTGGAATCATTGTTGGAGCACGCCCTGTGTGAGAGTTTTCTTTGAAGCTCTTCTATTAAGTTATTTAGGGTTCTATGATTGATTGAGAATAGTAATTCTTCTCATCTTTTGTTCCCATTATGATGTGCTAAGCAAATTATTTTATTGTATAGTTGGTGAGTTAGTTTCAAAGTATCTATCCTTGTTAAGCTCATAGTAGAATATGCTATCTTGCTGTTTATCATTTGGTCTGCCCATCAAATATATAATCAGTAATTACTTTCTTATTTATGATAGGGAGTCTATGGCGACATCTATCAAGGTTATGGATATGCACCTTATAGTGGTTATCCTTCTAATGGGACAGCAGTTCCAGCAATGGGGAATGTTGGAAAAGTTTATGACCAGCAACAGTATCAGTATCCGCTTCCCTTTTTCCAGACACATCAGCCAACTAGTTCAACTCACCAAGAATACCTTTCTAGCTCTGTTGTTTCTGACCAGCCTTCAATCCCAGTTGATACACAGAAGAATTCTAATGGAATTCCCAAAAGTAATACAAGTAATGGACCAGGAACCACCAGGTCTAGCGACCAAAGTTTATCACATGTTTCACAAGGGTATGGAGGTTATCAGGACTCTCGATATAGTTCCAATGGAATTTGGTCAACTAAAGTATGGTATGATTCTCCATACTTAAATGGCCAACACAGGCCAGCAAAATTTAGATCTCCCTCTTCTGGTACAAGGCATAATGCTAGCTACTCATCTGTAAGAAACCATGGTCAACAACTTGTTGCCCAAGTTATGGTATGTAGTTTAGATGGCTATCATTGTTTATGTAATTTCAAAATCTACCTGCTTGCAACTGTTTGCTGTTCATATATTGGATGGCCTTCATATCATCATGTGCTTTCTTTTTGGAGTATTTAGATTCTTATGCTAGATTTCTTTGTTGGCTAAGGTGAACGATCATATTATAGATGTTTGTATCCATTGTGCTGACTGTTTATTCATATATTTCCCAGGGAATGAATGCTCCAAGACCAACACCTGGAATGCGTCCAACTGCACCTTTGGTCAGCAGAATGTGTGGATTTGGATATGGACATTCAGGTATGTTTATGGATGGCATTTATCACTCCCGAGGGAGAGGAAATATAGGCAATTATCATGAATTCAATGAGCTAAACAGAGGACCAAGGGTGGTCCGTTCAAAGAATCATAAGGTTGCTGGGCCTACTCCAGTGATTTCTGGCAAGAGTCAGAACCTATCTTCATCTGGGAATGAGAACTCTGGAGTGTCTCTGGACTGTGAGCAATACAACCGGGAAGACTTCCCTGACAATTACTCTGATGCAAAGTTCTTTATCATCAAGTCGTACAGCGAGGATGATATTCATAAAAGTATAAAGTACAATGTATGGGCCAGTACCCCTAATGGGAATAAGAAGCTGGATGCTGGATATCAGGAAGCTCATGAAAAAGCTGGAGGATGCCCTGTATTTCTGTTTTTTTCTGTGAGTATGAGGATCATATATCAGAAATTTGTTTTGCTTTTCTTCAAAAATTACCCTTGCAAGTTGTGTTGTTAATGCAGGTAAACACTAGCGGGCAATTTGTGGGTGTTGCAGAGATGGTTGGCCGTGTTGATTTTAACAAGACTGTTGACTATTGGCAGCAAGATAAGTGGATTGGGTGCTTCCCAGTCAAGTGGCATATTATTAAGGATGTCCCAAATAGCAATCTGAAACATATCACGCTAGAGAGCAATGAGAACAAACCAGTTACCAACAGTCGAGACACTCAGGAGGTATGCCAAATTATGGGGTGTATTGGTACATTAAATACTTATCTTGATTTTTGTGAATTGTACCATGCAGGTGGAGCTAGAGCAGGGCATCCAGATGCTCAAGATTTTCAAGGAACATACAAGCAACACATCTCTTTTGGATGATTTTGACTTTTACGAACGTCGTCAACACTCTATGCAAGAAAAAAGAGCACAGCAACAGCTTCAGAAGCAGGCAAGTTACAATTTGGTGTAGTTTGGACATGGAGAGAAGAAATGTTGTGTAGCTAACTATTGATACGTTTCAGGTCTGGGATGGAAATACTTCCCGTATACCTGTGGAAGGGAAACAAGTGGTTGGCAACGAGCTCAATTTGCAATCTGATTCTGTTGTAAACAAGGAAGCAGTAAAGAGTGATCGTGTTCAAAGAACACCAGTGGAAATTATTGCAGCTGCTGATGCTGGTAATGCATTGAAGGTCACCCAAGGTGCAGCAAATGGTGTTGCCAATGGCTTCTGAGCTGTTACTGTCTCTTTAGCTGCTGCGATGAGCCTCAATTGTCATTGCAGCCTCTCTTGGTTATTGCTTTTGAGCTGTTGGCAGCAACTGGAATCCAGATGAGAAAACTGCAGTAGATTTGGTAATGAGACATGGTTTTTTTGCTGATACAGGTCAGTCACTATAGCTCCAGCCAACATGTGCCTTGCCATACCTGGCTAGTTTTAGCCCGTTCTGTAAACTTGAGTTAGATATGCTGTTCCTTTTTCTAGTTTTGGTATAATCCTTGGTTGCAGTAAGACTGCGAGTTCTGAGACCTCTTGGTAGTAGTTTACACTCATTTTGATCTCTTTTGTTGTCTTTCCCTGTTGAAGTGGAAAGAGGCTACAGATGAATGAGTGATGTGTGTGTCATTGGGGAACATACTGCCTCTTCGTTTACACCTGCAAGCTAGGTTTGGTTTTACCATTTTCGTTTCCATGAAATTTTATTCTAAGTTTTGAAGTTAGCAATTAAAATTTGTTGTGTTGATTGGTGTTGGTGAAATATTTTATTCTACTCGCCAACTGGCATACAAAATAATTTGAGATGAACAAAATCTGTGTGGTGAAATATTTCTTCTCCATTCCATGAAAACAAACAAACAAACAAAAAACATGGCTTAAAGATGTGCATCGTCACTTGGCAGAGCAGAAAAATACATTTCTAATCCTCGTTTGATGTTTTGCCAACTTACCCGTATCTATTCATAGTCAACTGTTAGATATTGGATAATTATATCAGATTCCTAAAGCAAAATACATTTGAGTAGAGCTTCGTAAACCATATTATGTGTGTTTAATGTTTCACCCTGCTCCAATCATTACCAAGGCAAAAACAATGATTTTGCTCTCTTAACTCAAATTTGCTGTTTGATTGTATTTTTAGCATTAACCATTCGGCCTAATAAAACGGGTATGAGCAATTAGCCAAAAAGACAAGGGCATACAAAACTGCATCAGAATAGTATGAGAATTTTTTTATGATTCATCGATTCCTTCAGAAGATGATATAAATGAGCAGCTACAATTACGTCAATAGTATGTCATGCTTCTGTTGCCTGAAGGAGGGAAAGCTTGACGACGGCGTGGTTGAGATCCTCTTGATCTTTCTTCAACTTGTGCCATACCTTGCAGTGCACTTCTATGCATTTGTCTGGAGCCTAGAGAAGTTCTTCCCTTATCTTCAGTTTCGGTGGGATCTTCAGTTCTGCAGTTGTCCTCAGTTTCAGCTTTATCATCTTGCTTGAATTCCCTTGCAGCAGAATAATCATATGGCACAATGTTAGGATTATTTGCAGGCTTCTTAGAAGATTTTGGCTTCCGTTGGCGTTGGGAGTTCCTCCTCTCGTTGATCGACATAAAGCACTTGTCAAAGTTTAAGATAATGTCAGCTGGATCATTAGTATTAGATTCTGGTTTATTATCACCGCCACTGCCAATGTCCGGATGATCAGAAGAACATTCCTCATGATCCATCACATTGTCTGTTGCTGGGTGACCGATACCAGTCTGCTCATCGTCACTTTTTGTATCCAGTGGTATGACCTCAGCAAGCAGTTTAGGGGACTCTATGTCCTCCTTGACTTGCAGATCTGAAGGGTTCTTGTCCTCCCTAACATCCGGCTCCGAAGGGGTCACTCCACCAGCAAAACGATGGAATGGAAGAGCCACATTGAAATTAATCTCCTTGACTTTATTCACATTCTTATCCTGGAGGAAGAAAGCAAAAAAACATTATTCAAACAATGAAGTTTGTGTTAATATAGGAGCATATAAATACAAACTTCACAATTAATGTGGCTTAGCAATAAAAATAACAGCCATACAGGTCAGCTTAACCACTAAAAGCAACTGTGTCATGAATTTGATCAGTGCAACAGTACCGAAAATTTGAATAGACAAGTATTTATGATAAGAATTGAAAGGTTCATGGTTTAGTCCCAACATTTGGTGACTAAGTTTCATTGTCTTAACAACAATGATCCTGAATCTGTAGGAAGTATAACTTCTTTAGCATTTTTGTTTATCTGAACCTACTAGGAAAAGTATCTCATGTACCTTGTCCAGTTAGGTGAATAGTCCTTGTAGTTATAGATAGATTATCTATGATACAATAGATTCATATTCACCAAACTATAACATTTTTACTGATAACAAGAACCCCAACAATAATACATATACCAAAGCAAAATTTGAGACTTAACAATCCAGTGAACATCAATCCAAAATACCTGGCTAGTAAGCCCGACTTTATCAGAGGAAAGCTTTTTCCCAGAGGAAGCTCCAAATAAGGATCCAAAAGCATGAGTAGGCTTTTTCAGTAATTGGACGGAGGCAATTCCACCCTATAAAGATGTCAACAAAAATCATTATCCGATCACAGTAAAAAGACAGAAACAGCAGGAAGGAAACAAACTTGTTTTTGTGGAAGATGTTCAATAACTTTGTTATCCCTCGTTCCCTTCTCAAAATTTTCAATTGTCTCAGATTGCATCGACAAGCACCGAGTTCCAGACAATGGCAAATCATTATTTTCTTGCTCCATCACAATAGCTGACGTGTTTCCACTTCGTTGGCTCTGGATTGATTGTTTGGGGCATTCTTCCACAGCATCCATATCATGTTCAACTGTTTTAACAGTTTGAACACTTGTTTTTGTAGCAACATTTCTACTCTGATCAACGTGTTCAGAACTTGTAGGCTCCATAAGGACATCAGAAGCTGGGATTGATCTAGTGTTGATGTTAACTTCCATATTCTGCAGTGTCAGTGTATGCAGTATTTAACAAAGGTAAATATTTGGACCTAAATAGTCTTGATATCTTGAGAATCCTCACAACTTACTGCTTCCAGCCGTTTCTCCTTTAGCTGTTTTGCTATCCCCTCAAAAGAAGAAGAATTGGCAATGGAATGCTTAATAATTTCAATTACAGAAAGCAGATGGCACTCAACAAAAGGGTGCTTTGATTTCAACAATCGCCGTAAATTTCCAGAAGTAGTAGGCATCAGCCTTGCTTTTCAATCAAACAAAAAAAATCATAATGATGAAGTTGTTTGACCCAAGAGCTGAAATTAAGATCAGCAAAAGCGTTAAAACTTTACCAATCTCAAGTAGAATTTTGTTGGGTAATATATATCCAGTACTCTCATCCTCTGCACGTGCAATACTATCTCTCCACTGACAAAGACCCTGTTTAAGATGGATGGTTGCTATTAAGTCACAGACAGAATTGGTCATGTAAAATGTAAATAATGAGTAGGACATTCTAAGAAATCTTCTATAACTGCAAACTTTGATTAGCAGTTCAAGAGTTCATAAGAATCTTATGAAATTAATGTTTGGTTAAGCTCTCTTTAATGAGAATTCATGAGTTTAGGATTTAACCTGTGTAGAGAAGGCTAAAAAAAGTCAAACCAAAAGACAGATCTTATAACTTCCCAATGAACTTTTACTGCTATACCCTCCATTATAATGAACCATTGCTATAATAGGTAATCTTGCGGGATAGGAATTTTTTTTGAATTTGCTGCGACAGGGTTGTTCTTTGATAATACAAAAATCTATTTTTCTATATTGTCATTGGCCTTTATGATTTATCACAAAAAAATATTGAATGTTTTAAATCTTTATCCTTTATCTTACACTGATGCAAAGATAATGATTGCATTACTTCTTACAGTTGATATGATTAGACTTGTATATAATATAATAGGACTACTATTATAATAACTATACCCTCAAATCCCATAGTTACACGATATGCTTATCGAATTATCCTCTACATAATATAGCTTGCCGCAGAATCCTGGAGCTAATTCTCCCAATAATAACTTTTCAGAGGATTTTGAACTCGAATATCAAACAGGATCTGAAAGGAATAACAGGTCTAATATGTTTACTTGTATCTCTGTCTAAATATCAAAAGATTCAATGAACAGTTTCTAGCTCCAACGCAGCTAAATACTTGATAAAAGCTATTTTAACATATCATTTCTCTAAGAACTTGATGATAAGATATAAAGAATAAACAGGTGTGTAAATCAGAAATCAGACTTTTCTGACAAAAATATTCCAAAAATGTTGTTAATGTCAAAAGCACACCATGAATACCCATCATGCTCAACCTCACAATTATTTCAATCAGAAATCAGATAAGTGATATATAGGTAAAATGATAAATATACTTACCGAAGCAACTGAAAGTTGCTCTGCATTTAAATCAATGTATGATAACCTGTTCATGATGTCAAAAAAAAAAAACAAATAGTAGAGGTGAATATTAAAAAGGATATTGTAGCAAATTAATGAAGACAAAAGGATAGAAGTTCATTAGAATAGGAAACAGAGAAAAAAATTCAATTACATCATTTGAGCAGCAATTACTAATTAAAGAATGGTAGGAATGACAAACCCGTAGATGTTTAGATATGATGTATCTGTATAAAGTTCTTTCTCATAAAGTTGCATGCAGATTTCAGCACTTCGCTTATAGACCTGAAAATAGTTCCAGTCAATAGAAGTATGTTACATAAAGAGCAATAAATAACAATTGTTTAACATAGAGAAAAAAATTTGTGGATGAATAAATATTCAGTTTGTGGTTAGACTAAGTTGTAGCTTTCAATTTATAAATTACATCACAAGCGATTCACCTCCAATAGGAGATCATTCCCATCTGATGATTCTGCTAGCAACCTTCTCTTCATCTGATCATATATAAAAAATAGGTAATGTGTATCTTCTCTGGCATACCTATAAGAAGTAATCATAGTCAGAATCTTATAGTGGTGGTTAAATGCAATAAAATGAAGTATTCAAGCTACAGCATAGATGAAGCAAATATATATGTATATATATATGGAGAGATAAAGACTTTGCACTCTACTTAAGCATTTCATCTGGAATAGGGCGCAATCTCCAATCTGCATTCTGGTACCTGCGTGAATTGAAACTTATTAGCTCAATAAAAAAAGTTCCAAATGTGATAAGATATTATTTAATAGAAGTATGATAAGGTTTGAAAAGCTACTCTTTGTTAGCATTTACTCCGCAGAAGTGATTCAGAAGATACTCCAGACTGTTCCTTTCCATTTGCAATACCCTTGATGCCTGTATACAGAAAAATAGATAGTACCAAGTTTCTGAGAACAAGAATTCAATGTATGAAAACATAAGCATATCAAAACTTCAAGTAAGAAAAATCAAGAAACAAGAGTTGCAAAACCCCAGTTATTTTACTACATACTGCAGTATCAGTATGTCACATCCTTGGAGATTTCGAATCCTAAATATAACCTTGAACTGACTAGAGTGATTAAATCTTCAAGTGCAATGGATAAACAAAAATATTTAGATGAAAGTACTATATTTCTAACAATTAATTTGTTGGCAATTCTTCCCCAAAAATGCCATGGTATGCGTCATGTATTCCAAAATCTGTAAAAGTTACGCCCATAAAGAAATTGGTGGAAATGTCTACCTGACCAGTGTCAAAAAGGTTGCACACATATATGCCAAAATCCCGTTGTAACCATATGATATCCCGATCAGCCCCATGCATTATCTAGAGTAGAAGGTAAACATAATGAATAATTAATCTGTAAATTTAAGTCAGTTTTCAAAGAAAACATAACCTACCTTTCTCTTTGAAGGATCTTTAAAAACTTCTCTCAGGTATGGTCCAATATGTATTCGTAATTTGAGGGTGTCAATCACAAAGTCTTCAGCTCTTGTAGATATTTGCATCAAACAGGTTAGCCCCTGGAATGAGCGGTACTGGTTGTGTTCCAAATCCACCTGGAATGGAAAAGTTTGACCATCAAAACACATTCAAAACCAATACTAAATTTCAGTTATTGAAGGGTTATAATTTCCAATCCTTTCTATCAATATATTGCCTTAACGATAAGAAATGAGCTGATATAATGCAGTATGTGATTATGCCAAAAAACTTGCATTCAAAGGAAAAGCGAGAAACAATCATTATATTGTATACACTGGCAACTAAGGAATCCAAAAATGTACTACTTTATCTATCATGGACAGGAGAATGCAGTTCTGCATTATCAGCCTATAATTTTTCTTTAGTATCACTAAATATTTTCACAATTCTGGAAAACATTAGGGTACTGGAAAGAATAACAAGTTTTTATGTAGGGTCTTCTAAACAATTACTCGAAGACTACCAGACAGTTTGAACTATTTTTTTCTCAGAAGAAGATAATATTTCTCTGAAATATTCTCACAATAGAAAAAAAAAGCTAGGGCACAGGAAGCAAGAACAATCCACTTCAAAGTTAATATAAATAGGCATGTAAACTGTTCAAATAGTAACTATAGCCAGGGCTCATCTTAGTTCCTGAACAACAATAGATAACATCCACAGTTGAATCACTGGCATGGCTAACTCAAAGATCAGATGCAATTATTTAATATCAGTTGTATACTAAGTTAATCAATAACCTGAAATAATAGTGTAGTATTTTTATTACATAAAGAGACAATTAGAGCACATGAAACCACCAAAAGAATATGTTTAAAACATATGGTGTATTCAGCATCAAAAACTCTAGAAGGTACAAACCGCAAATTCATCTGCACCCCGCAGCTTAGCAGCTACCATTTTTAAGTCATTCACACCTTCCACCAGCTTAAATGGAGTACCCTCAAGAGGAAGAGGTTGAATAGGCTCACCATCACACTTTCTATCAACAAAGTCCAGAATAGAAAATTTTTCCTGTTTTATCAAGAGAAAGAATCCATAATTCAATTGTATAAAGAAAATGAAACTCAAAAACAAAATATAGTTTGTAAATAACCAAGAGAAAACATATTTATCCAAATATTTTATTGCAATAGGTATAACAAATAAAAATATGTATCTAGGTATCAAGGTTTTTTTTTTAGACACTTGGGTACACCTAACACACTTAAATTATTAGTTAGCCATTTAAAGTCAATATGCATGAGAATAGAGAGAGATGTCTGAGATATATAGAAGGTATTTTCCAGACTATTGATACAGAGTGATTTGTAAGCTTATCCAACAGCAATATCTAAAAGGTTGCCCATCTTTACAAATCCAACACGAAGGCAAGACTCAATAAATCCGAGTTGGCACAGCTGCAATTGCCCAGGAAAAGCTGATCTAGGGCTAACCTATTAGCCACCTCAGTGTGTACCCCCACCTTAACCAAGAGCAACTGAAATTTTTTTTTCTTTTGTCCCATTCCCATGACTCAACAGTTCCTCAATACGCCTCACTCTTTGGTTGTCTCATTCAATGCAAAGATTGGGACAATGCAGACTGAGTCACTCGTGAACTGCAGTTAATCTGCAAACCAAGTGGCATGGCAGACACCTCCAATGACAACCACTAACCCTCCATCAATGAGCTAAGTCAGTCTACTTTGATACTCATGCAGTGGCGATCTCAGCAGAGTAAGGGACCAACATCCTCAAGATCCAATAGATTGGGGAAAGGATATAGATGGTATAAGTGGCATTGAAAGTGAAACCTATAAAGTAAAATGAAGAATGAGAAGCTTCCATGTGGAAATTAGAACTCAAGAAAACAACAAAAAATTTGGAGAAAGAATGAGCCAGACTAACTTACCAAGCTGAAAGATAGAAAGGAATTGAATGAGATACTTGGATGCTTGAATGAGCATAGGAATGATATGAGAATGAGGTATTGATGCGATTTGCACTATCAATTCCATACTTGTCTGATGCACAGCTTATATTCGTCTCCTAGAAGTCTTAAGTATCCATTTTTCTAATTGTGCTTACCCCATAATGTTATATAGGTACACAAAGGTGGTGTAGGGATGGTGCAATGGCACAGGGAGCACAGACGAGAGGGAAGGTAGGAATGGTGAAGCTCGACAGCACATGCAGTGCAAGTGAGACAAGGGTAAATTCATCATTGTATATTCATCCCATCCCTTTACCTCATCCTCTTCCCCTTAGCCAACTAAAGT
>JBBMKF010000112.1:4563623-4582057 GCA_037834155.1 Curcuma caesia
AACTGATAGTCTGTATCACTATTTTTTTATTCTTCTCTTCATCAAAACGGAACACGTGAGCATCAAGCTTCTCTATGAATATGTAATCAAGTATGGAAATATATATGTGTATCAGGAAATTATGGGTCTGAGCAAGGAATAAGCGTGAGGGATTTCATGAACGTCGACGGCAAGGTAACAGAACTGGTGATCAATGGATCTGAGTTTGTGCCAACTTATGAAGACAAGGATGGGGATTGGATGCTCGTGGGGGACGTTCCTTGGGAGTAAGTTAGCGTGACTTTAATTTGTAGATGCTAATTAAGTTTTTTAAACAGATTTATTTTTGATTTAACCAAAATAATTTATCCAGGATGTTTGTTGACTCCTGCAAACGTTTGAGGATAATGAAGGGATCAGAGGCCGTCGGACTCGGTAAGCATACATATTTATCATTTTTATGCTCTAATGAATAGAGAGCTACTATTTAAGCAAGGTCATTAGTTTTATCAAACAGGTTAATCAAACCATTGTTCTTCTGCTTCTTAATTACAGCACCGAGGGCCATGGAGAAACGTAAGAACCGAAGCTGAAGCCTGTGGTTCATCAACAATCAAACATCACATAATTAAGCTTCTGGATTGAAATCAAGTGTACTGTCTTGCATCTCTACTGTGTTTCTATATATATGCATTTGTATTATGTTGGGTTGTATGATTCTTGATATATATATTTCTTTTATTTATTTATTTTGTCGTTTTTTGTATGGACAGTAAACAATGTTACGTTGCTCATCTGTGTTAATTATGAGTTTATAATATACCTCTACACTGATCTATAATTGTTATTTTTTATTTTCCTTTTTCGATTTTTCCATTTGGATAAGTAATTTAAGATTACGTCACTTGATCAACTCGGGCTAATATTGGTCCGAATCAAGCTCGATCCGGCCCATTAGATTTTGTCGGCTTTCTAGAATGGATCTTGGCTGTCCATATGTTGTCTAAATGTAATCGTAGCCGTGCTTTCTCGATCAAAGCACTGATTTTCCCCCTCTATATTAGTCCTCGAGCCCCGCTGGCCGCCGTTTTCTCCACCATCGATGGTGGCCGGACGATGCGGCGAGGGCGACGGCAGCGGTGGTGGATCGCGGGTGTCGCGCACGGATCGCGGATTTCTTATCGTGCAACGTAGCATTTCTCTCTCTTTCTCTCTATATATATATTCGTGAGTCTTTTAACAAACATGTTTGTGAGCTTTTAAACGAACATGTTCGTAAATACGTTCGTGAGCCTTTAAACAAATATGTTCGCGAGCTTACGAATTAAATATTATTAAGTTCGAGTTCGGCTCGATAATATTTTCGAGCTCGAAATCATGTTCGAGCTCGGCTCGTTAACTTAATCAAACGAACTCAAATGAGCTTTTTTTTAAATCGAAACTCAAATAGTTCGTGAGCAACTTGACTCGTTTACACCCCTAACGAGTTGCTTGGGACCGACAGCCTCTATGTCAATCTCTTCAGGAACATCATCCCTCCAGTTTTCTATAGCCTCGACGTCAGCCCCCTTCTGGCTTTTGCTGTCTTCGGAACTGTTGGGTCGATTATCAACACCAGCCGGATGATGAAGTGTTGAAGATCTGGCTGAGAAGAAAAACGTACGTATTTCTATTTCTTTAACTTGCAATTTTCTTTAGATCTTGAATTTTGTCGTTGCATTTCTTGACTAAACAAGCATCATCATCATGCACGATCTAATTTCCCATTAAAAGAATGATATAAATTTACAGTTGCTGTGAAGAATAAGCTTCAGAATCTGATATATACATCACTGTACAAGACGAGATTCACCATGTAACGAGAGTTGCTAATTATCAGGCAAAAGTGGAAGACGAGGAACACTAGAACCCGAATTCCATCCGTGTAGAGAATTAAGATCCATCTCTTGTGCTCGCTCGCTTAAATGCACTCTGTTCTTATTGACCTTCGTGGGAAGAATCTGCAGCCTGGAGTTCAGCTCTGTTCCTGATCTCTTTGCAGCTAATTGGTAGCTTTCGACGAGCTCAAGTTGACGAGCAATTATCTCTGAACATCTTGGGAGGAGCTCTACAGGTTCTCCACCAGGAATTACGATGTACTCGATAGCCATTCGAACCTCCTGCAATAGTATCAGTATGCAAATATCAAGCATTACAAGCGTGTTTATCTTTCACTACTCAATCATGCACATACCTCCAGAGCATCAATTTCCTCCAATGTAGGTTTTCTCTTGGGTGCATCATCTTCCACTTCTATGTCTTTGTCGATAAAGATTGATGGCGCATTTAGTCTGGAGCCAAAACCATTGACCCCTAGGATCATCTTAACTGCCTTCACCATTTGTGTCATTGTACTCTCCTGCAGGCAAGAACAAAGCGCTGTAAGGGCACTGGCAGACTGAGGAAGCAGAACACCAATTGTTTACCTTGATAACAAATACAGGCAGGTGGTGGAATTTTGCGACGCTGCGAATCCAAGGATTTTGCTTCATTTCGGAACTTGATGCTAGAATTGCATTTGCTGTTCCAATGTCTTCAGTCACATGAATATCATCCTCATAGCCCATCACAGTTGCTACTTGCAGCAGGTCAGCTTCCAAAATCTTAACAATGAATGGAAATAACATCAATTGATGAAGGACATGTTGAAAACTGGAATGGAAGGCAATTGAATGTTAATGAACCAAGTCTGGTGACTACCTTGTAAGTATAAACACGAACTGGCAAACTCCTTGGTGTATATGAATTACTTCTTGCTTTCTTGTTATATCCAGCATTATCATTTCCATCATCGGTCGAAATATCCTTTTTAGGACTAACAAATGGTTTCTCTTCATGAAACTCCTGTGGAACCGGAGAAGAGTTGCTCAATTCACCTTTTGGATCAATCTTACGTGTTTCAAAGGGAGGAGATTTCCCTGTATTCACAAAAGAATGACAAAGACAATGAAATATTTTCTGAAACAGGAAGAGGAATATATATATACGATTTTGATATTTTGCGCGACTGCCTCGTACGTGTCCGTGTGCGACTTGCGATCCACTGTCCATCACGCGATCGCAAACCAGATCTAACCGTCCAATGTGGGAATGTACAGTGTTCCGGCCGCCCGACTCTCGCTGCTTCTGGCCGCTCTCGTTTTGCCGTCCGATCACCATCGGCCGCCGGACCGGATCCGATTGACGCGCCACTCGTCGACGCGTCGGATTCCGACCGGATTGTGGTCGGAATCCGGCGAAATTTGATCGGAACGCGGCCGGCAGTGGCATGCGGCGTTTCTGGCCAAATCGTGGTCGGATTCCAGCCAAATCGCGGTTGGAGACCGGCCGGGGAAGGACCACCGTCGCACGCCGGTCCTTCCCCGGCCTGTCTCTGGCCACGATTTGATCAGAATCCAACTGCAATTGGACCAACGCCGAGTGCCATTGCTGGCCGCGTTCTGATCAAATTTCGCCGAATTCCGGCCACAATCCGGCCGGAATCCGACGTCGGCCGACGCGTCGGCGAGTGACGCGTCGATCGGGTCCGGTCCGGCGGCCGGTGGTAATCGGACGGCGCAGCAAGAGCGGCTGGAAGTGGCAGGGGTCGGTTGTGTCACGCACGGGGTCACGCAGCGTGGGTCGCTCAGAATATCAATTCTCTTTATATATATATATTTATATACCTGCTAGAATGGCATCAACTGTAGCTTCTAGTTTGTGATGAACTCGGCACTCAGTTTTTGATATCATCTCAACAGCACAGGTAAATGTAGGTGGTCCTTTTCTTTCAAGTATTGTCTTTTGCACTTTCCTTTTTCTAGCCTCCTCATCACCAAGTGTAACACTCTACATCAGAACAAGTTCAAAGTAAGAAGATATTGTTTTTCTCACGCAAGAAGATATTGTTTAAAGCACTACCTCTATCCCACCAACAAGTGCCTGGAGGCAGGGATTCTTAATTATGCTCTCAATTGTTACCCCGTGAGCTGTTCCAACAAGCTGAACTCCTCTTTGAGCTATAGTACTTGCTGCCATGGCTTCCAGTTCTGTTCCAATTTCATCGATTATGATCACCTCTGGCATATGATTCTCAACTGCTTCAATCATGACCTACAACATAAACTAGTTTCTGAAATGGTGAAGAACTACTCCATAAGCGAGGCAAAGTGACAGATGGTGCTCTTACATTGTGCTGCATGCTGACGTTTGGAACTTGCATTCTCCTTGCGCGACCAATTCCTGAATGAGGTACATCTCCATCACCTCCGATTTCATTGGATGTGTCTACTATGACCACTCGTTTCATCTTTTCATCTGCCAAAACTCTAGCGATTTCTCTGCGTGATGAAGAACATGGCTGAAGACAACATAAAGAATGCTAAGCAATATGAAGCTGAAGAATGGATGAGTTACCTGATCAACGTAGTCTTCCCAACTCCAGGAGGGCCGATCACTAAGATGGAACCTCCATCTTCAACTAAATCGCGGATCATCTCCGCGCTGCCTGCGATAGCCCGACCAACTCTACAGGTGAGGCCGATGATTTGCATCTTCCTGTTTCTAATGGCGCTAATGCGGTGCAGGGAGCGGTCGATGCCGGATCGGTTGTCATCCGAAAAGCCACCCACCTGTAAACTAAATTCTCAGTTTAATCAAAGAAGATCGCGGGATTGAAGTAATCGGAGTTACCTTAGAAATGGCGTGGCGAAGGTCTTCGACGCCAACGGGGTGTTCGGACATGATCCAATCGCCGGACGGGAACCGCGCGATGGGCTTCCTCCCCAAATCCATGACCACCTCGATGAGCTGCTGGACCTCCTCGTGCCGCGCGAGATCTCGCCTCATCCTAGGCGAGACCAGCTCCAGGAACAACTCCAGCCCGTCGCGAACCGCAGGAGCCGAGGGGGAAGCGCCCTCGTCGGGTTGCGGCCTCATCGAGGCGGAACCGCGGTCGCTCCATAGGGAGCAGCGATCGGCGGCGGGGCGGCGGACGGAGGGGGCGACGGCCCTGCGCCGGCCGGGGGAGCGGCGGGAGGCGGAGGACGAGCAGACAATAAGGCCGGAGTAGCGCGGCTGCGTCCGGAGCCCGTGGAGGGCGTTCGCTGGAGGCAAAGCTTTCAACATCCTTCTCGGCGCCCGAAGTTGGCGGCCGATCGCCGACGGGGCTTTATAGTTCGGCTGGGAATTTCGTCGAACGGGTGGAGTGCGGAAGGAGGAGGGCGAGGGAGGCACGGAACGGGCAACCGTTTGCAGCCACGGATCGCCCGCGAGCGGGCGAGCGCCACACGTCTAGGAACCGGGTGGGAGAGTCCTGTCTCACTGTGAACAGGCAACAGGAATTCCCACCCCCCATCCCCATGGTGCCCATCGCGGGCGTGCGAGTTCAAACATTCGATTACAAATTCCCAGTTGCGTGTCTCGTAGGATACGCGGGATGGAATGGCTGGGCCGCTCTCGGCCATGGCTCGTCGCGATGCAGTGATAGACAAGTCAAGCTTTGCAAGAGATTCTTCATCGGCCTTTCACTTCTGTTGTAACAAAGGTGGAATCTATCATCTTAACGGTTTCATACGATTGATCTCATGATTATTTATGAAAAAATAAATTAAAAAATTACAATTCATCATCGGCTGTCCACGAAGCTTATGCTTCTTTACACAAATTTAAAAAAATCTAAATGATGACAAAAGAATATTTAATTAGAGTTTTATAATAAATGTTAAACAAGCTGTTCTTGAGTTGGTTCGATTAAGGTTAATTTTAAATTTAAAAATATTGTTAAGTTTAATAATATTTAATTTATGAGTGCGACAGAAGTGTTCGGATACCTAGATAAATTTTGAATGCTCAAAATAAAAAAATATTATTTTATTATTATTATTTATCTATAATTAAATTATTTAATATATTTCTTTGACGACGGAAGTAGAGGAAAAGATAAATAAGAGAAAAAGAAAGAGAATTTTGACTCTTATTTAATATGGAGCAGTTAAAGAGGGAAAGAAAAAAGAATAATATATTTTACTCTTATATGTTCATAAATCGTTATAATTTTTTACATTTGAAATGTAAGAAAGGGAAAAGAAAATTCAAAAATATTTTATTTTAATTTTATTTATATTTTAAAATATTAATTTTTAAATTAATTCATCTATTTAGGTATCTCATTTTTTACTGTCGTTCCTTACATAATGCACGTCGGTACCATTTAATGTCCAATGGTTCACACTCTACAATATCGATATTAGCCCTTGTCATAAATCTCTTTAAGGATAAAATTCAAGAGGACAGAAATATATACTCATAATCTTTTTCTTTTCCTCTAAAATTAGGGACTTATTCAAAAAAACATGTGTTGTCTATTTTAAAACTTTACATATCCCAACTTCTATATGTAATATCGATAGAATTTTATAATTTTCCATCAGTTGTCTTTTTTTAAAAGTTAGAATATTTTTATAAATTTATATATTTAACTTCCATTCTTCTTCTTTTCCTTCCAAATAAAATAACACATGTTACGTTAATAAACCTTCTATTCCTTTCAAACAAGAAAAATATAAATACTTTACTTTTTTCCCCTTTCCCTTCCTTCCCTTCATTTTCTTTCCTTTTGGTTAATGAACCTTTTCTCACCCGATCCAAACATAGCATTAGGATTTAGGAGTTGGATTATAATATTAACTATAAAAGAATTTTTAAAATAAAAAAATTTAAGTACTCACAGATGTATTTCCGCACTCTTTACTGTGCATATTATGTGCGCAACTAAATTATATATATATATATAATTTAAATTAAATTTGTATAATTTTTAAATGAGTTATTTTAAAATCGAGCTTGAGTCATTCATAAAATTTAATTTTATTATCAAATGAGTCAAACTCAAACCTCTCTTGCTGTTCCGCTCAGTTCGATTGCACCGGCACAAACTTTTGTTTGGTAGATTGATCTTCCAAAATTTACCACCATTAAAAGCTCCTACTTCAGCTGCAGACCAACAGCTCTGCTCTGTTCTTACTGCTTTGCTGTCCTTTGTCTTCTTCCATCCTCTCCTCTTTGAACGGTCCTTTAATTTTTCCTCCTAGTTTTCACTCAAAATGTACCCTTTTCATCTCTTTCCCCCTCTTCTTCTTGAATCACTGCAGAAGGAAAACACAGTCCTCTTCCTTCGCTCTCTATCAGAGGTTTGTTTCTCCCTTTTTTTTCTGTTTATTTTTGAGTTTACTGGCCTCAAAATCATTTTCTACTTCAATTTGGTAATGAATTTGTTCCTGCAAGCCCAAAGAACAACAATTCTGATGATTTCAAACACTTTTGAACTGATCACGAACACTTTATTTCAATAGAAGTTGGCAATTTCTCGATAACTTGACTCTTTCTGAAGCTCATGCTGTGCAGCAAAATGCAGATGCTGTTGGCAGAATGGAAGAGCAATATACTGTTAATTCTACTTCTTTTCTCCAGTGGTTCAGGTACACTCTTCCTTTCAAATCTCGTACTCGCATTTGGAGGAATTTGAGGAATAAACCATTTGTGCAGATCTTGCAGCTTCATATATTGGAATCAACATTGGAACTCAGATGTCCAACCTTCCACCAGCAGCTGACATAGTCTCCATCTTGAGAACTCAGCAGATAAAGCATGTACGTCTGTTTGATGCTGATCACCGGATGCTCCATGCCTTGGCCAACACTGGAATAGAAGTCGTAGTCGGCGTTCCTAACGACCAGCTGCTGCAGATAGGAAATTCTCAATCACAAGCAGCTGATTGGATCAACAGAAATGTTGCTCCTTTTGTCCCGGCAACCAGCATCACTTACATTGCCGTCGGCGATGAGATCTTGACGACGTTTTCGAATGCCGCAGGAGTACTCGTTCCCGCCATGCAGTTCCTCCATTCTGCGCTTTTGGCTGCGAATCTTAACTTTCAGGTTAAGATCTCCAGCCCTCAGTCCATGGACATGATCCCCAAACACTTTCCTCCATCAACAGCCACCTTCAACTCATCATGGAACTCTGTGATGGAGCAGTTGCTTCGGTTCTTGAAGATCACCGGAGCTTCCTTCATGCTGAATGCGCAGCCGTATTACGGTTATACTGAAGGAGGAGGTGTTTTCCCCTTGGAGTATGCTCTTTTCCAACCACTGAAACAAAGCAGCCAGATGGTCGACCCTGATACAGATCTTCACTATCTGAACATGTTCGATGCAATGGTCGATGCTGCTTATTACTCGATGCAATCCCTCAACTTCTCTGGCATTTCTGTGATGGTTACATCTTCTGGGTGGCCGTCACTTGGAGGAGCAGCCGAGCCAGATGCTAACATTGACAATGCTTTGGCCTACAACAGCATTCTTATTCGGCGCGCGCTCAATGGATCGGGCACACCGAGTCGACCGAACTCATCTGTTAGCATATACTTGCATGAATTGTTCAGTGAGGACCTCCGACCTGGGCCTGTTTCTGCGAAAAACTGGGGGGTTTTTGCTTCCAATGGGACTGCACTATACCCTTTGAACTTTGGCCATCTAGTGGAGTCTGGTTCAAATTCAACAGGTTTGGTGGGAATTTTTTGTGTGGCGAATTCTCGTGCCGATTCCGGTGATCTGAAGAAAGGGTTGGATTGGGCTTGCGGACTGGGTTCGGCAAACTGCACTGCTATTCAACCGGGACAACCATGTTACCAAGCCAACAATCTTGAAGCCCTTGCTTCCTATGCCTACAATGATTACTACCATAGAACTCAGGCAAATGGTGGTACCTGTAGCTTTGGTAACACGGCCATGGTCACCACTACTGATCCCAGTAAGCTTTCCTGTCTGATTAAAATGGATGCAGATACAAGTATTCATCATTTAGAGATTAGTTTAAATGACTAATAATTCGATCATTGTTATTAATCCAATTCTTACCAGGCCATGGCTCATGTATCTTTGCTGGAAGGTGAGCAATTGGAACCATTACCTTGGACTGCAAAAAGAGGTTAAAGTGCTGTTCTAGTTTCTTTCTGAAGACTGTTTGTTGGATTGCGATTGCAGGTCAGGCTCAAGCTCCAGTGCAACTGGTGGTTCAACGACCGGTTCGGCCTTCGTGCCTGTCGATGCCTCGAGTCAGGCTTCAAAACTGCAGGATCTGTTGTCCACCATTCTTATAGTTGCAACTTTGCTGCATTTCCTTTTTGTTTACATGTAAACCATATCTGCTATCCCTATTGCTTTTGCTTCCTGTTTTTTATTTTCTGGTCATTGATTCAACTGGTGATTTCTTCCAATGCCAACCACTTCACCTGAATGCTATCTTTTGAATATCAACCTCACAAATATATCTTGCCAAACTGTGAATCTGGTTTTGATTTGCTCTGTGCAGGAATTTAAACACCATCAGCTGAATTTGGATCAGATTGGTCGGCTCGTGTAGTTAACTAGACTGTCAAATTTAAACCAATCTGGTTAGATCAATAATCTCAATTGATAATCCCACAAATCATATAAATTGTTCACAACTATCTCATTCAAATATGTAAAAGAACGTAGTAGAATGCGAAATCCTACAACCGTCAACTTCTGTGAAAAGCTATTCGAATCAGCTATAGTAGAAGGGTTGATGATATTATATATTAGCATTTGAAGCCATGACATACAGACAGAATTATGATAAGAATGTAAGCAGCTGTTTCTTGATTAAAAGTAGCAGCATACCTGGGAGCGAAGGTTCTCAGTCTTATCGACGAGCAACTCAATTTTCTCACCAAGATCAAGCACCTATAACACGACGAATGTCCTCAAGCAGTGAAAGTCAACAAGCTAAGAATGAATTAAAATAACATTGCAAGCACAAAGTACCTTCTCAATGTTTTCCATCATAACTCCTTTGACTTCTGAAACCTGAGCTTTCACCTTTGTGAGTTTGCTGATCTCTATAAGGTGATCTACGCGGTACTGCATGTGCTCTTTCAGCTTGGACCTGATGAGTTAGAAAAATATTCCCATGATCATCGTGGTTAGACAAAAGCTGAACGACTAGAATCTGAGTGATCATTGAAAACATTACCCGAATTCACGGGTAAGGCTATTGTCTACAGCAGTTGCAGCTTTCCCTCCATATCTTTTCCTGAAGTCCTCCTTCACCCTTTCCAGAAAGGCAATGGGAATTTGCCTCCCTACTGATTCAACGGCAACCACACAGTATGCTACAAAATGCAGAGTGCAATTCAGTCTAGCTCTGGTTTCATAGGTCAATTAACAGACAAGAAAAATGAAATCAGATAAGAATTGAGACAGCAGATCATGAATGAGTATTGAAGTACCAGGACCTAGCAGAAAAACAAAATGGCAATAGTAAGCCACCGAAAGGTATTCAACAGACCAGCTTCTATGAGCCTAATTTGACATGCCACATTCATCAGGTTTCATAAAAGGTACAAAGTTTCACATAGCAAACAATATCTCTCATCATACATTGTGAACTAAAATGAAAGCCTACAAACATGTCCTATATCTGTGTCTATACTGCAGTTTATTATAAAGCACTACACCCAAACGTCAACCATATATTTATATCATGGTTAGGCAAGGTAGTTAATGCAAAAACGAAGCTTTAGGTACGAGCAGACAGGCAAACGCCAACCATTTACTTAAACCATGTTTAGGCAAGGTAGTTTTCTGCATCTGTAGTATATACATCTACACTGATACTTAACATTCAAGGAGATAGTTAACGAAATACAAGTCGCCAATTATATATGTTCAAGTTGAGAGAAATCAGTATATATTTACATTGTTCACACTCAGGCATGGACAGGGTTGGGAACAAGGCCAAGATGTGCACCTGGCCTCAGATTGAACACCATGTCGCACTCAACTAATTCACCAGCTTTTAGAAAGTGTATACATACGATATGTGATCAGGTTAATGTAGAATGCATATACAAAATGCACATTCAATATATACATTCAAAAGAAATTACAATTAGTAATTGGTTAAATTGGGATAATAATGTATACCACATGTGTCATGAAGTATGAATTTACACCTACTATATAATGAGAACAATCTAAATTATATATATATTTATAACATGAAATAACTAAACTTTCTAAAGGATCCATATTTCCACAAAAATCATTATTTCATATCAATCTAAGTAATATATATAACACAAAACCCTCTCACATGTAACTGTCCATGTTACATGTGAGGGGTCAATTACAGTTTCTCGATTTACCTCCTCACAGATGATCGTGGGCCGACTGTGTGAGGCCGTTGGAGTGGCAGATTCCACCTTTTGCTGAAGTGGTTGTTAACAAACCAACGAACCATATAAAAGAATTTACATGCCATCGTAAGCAAAGCTAATTTGATTGTCGATGCAGGTTCCTCATTGCTTGATTTCTAAATTATCTACTGATTTTCTCTTCATTTTGTTTACTGTTTGCCAGTGTTTATATATTGATCACAGGATTAAAAAATTCTAACAATTCCATTGAACTTGGTAAATTCCTACTAATCCAAATAGATTGAAATAGAACAAAGCTCGATCCATCTAAAAATGATTGGGAAGAGACAGTGCCTCAATATGACTACTCATTTGCTAGAAAAATCGCTCCTTGCTTGTTGATGATGAGCGACAAAGAACAACGAACTAACAAGAGTATAATTGCTGAATATAGCCAAAGCAAGAAGGAATGGAGAGAAAGCACAAAAGATCGGGACCAAGGGGCGTACTGTATCCGTCCTCGACGAGGTAATTGAAGGTATGGCCGTCGCAGTTGTAGGTGAACTTGTTATTACTGGAGGGGAGTTTCTGCAAGCACTGGGAGGCGATGCTGTTGAATTTGCCAGTGAACTCCGTGTATTCCGCCAGGACTATCGTTCCGCGCACCACGAAGCTGTAGATCAACGACTGCTGCCCCATCCCACCACCTCAGCAGCACACCCTAACCCTAGACGGTGGGTGGGAGGAGATCGGGAGTAGAAAGTCGGGGACGAAAAGCGCGTCTTTTTCTCGCCGTCTAATTTGAAGCGTGGAGTAATTTGGTGAAATAAAGGGGGCTAACTGAAAACAGTCAGAATTATCTGGTTTAAAATGAAAATCAAACTCCACGGTTTGGGTCCGTAAGTTCGGTCTTCCGATCTGCAGCCTCTCCGTCGAAGGCGTCGCGTCGCCGCCGGCGACTGGAAGGAATCGCCTGCGGCGAACCCATTGGAGAGAGAATGAGAGGGAGGAGATGCTTCCAGAGTGTGGGCCTTTCATTTTCATTCCATTACAAACAAATTATTTCCACGCAATGAGAATTTTTTTTGTTACTCCGACCCCATGGATGTCATCGTCAAGCAATCTAGGGTTCACCAACAAAATCCTGTAGCTTCATGAGGTGAGTTCATGTCACCTCCTCATATACTGCAAACTGGGTGTTCTTTCTCTATCCATGAAAGTCGCGGAGGGGGAAAGTTGTCGAGCGGAATCCATCTCAACCTCATTGAGTACATTATTTGTGTTTAAAGATTGAATTATTGACATTAATTTGCCCAATAATTGAACTGGCCACCTTTTGATAAAGACGACAGAAAGGTTTTGATTGGCATTTCAGAGCTACTTTGTATCGATCAATCTACTTGTAGAAGGTAATATCTTACTCATTTGAAACCTCCGAATCTCGTTTTAACTCCTGAGTCTTTTTTTATAAACATAGTTTGATAAATTGGTTATAAAAAGGTTTTTTGTTGGCTGTTTTTTTCTTCTTTCTTCTCATTGCCTATCGTTTTCAACTGATAACGACTTGCTGTCTTCTTTCAATCTCTTCCCTTCTCTCTTCTTTGCCTCAACCTTAGCTCTTCTCGCCATTCAATCCTCTGTTCTCTAACTGTTGTCAACGAGGACATGGAAGGAAGGGGGAGAAAGCGTAGTAATTTTGAAGAAATACATAGTGGAGGAAGAAGATGATAGAGAAAGAGGGGATAAAGTATGAGGAAGTTGATAGAAGTGGAGGAAGAATTCATGAAGAAGAGAAATAAGACGATAGCAGTTCATGAAGATTAGGTGGTCAGAAGAGGAATTCATGGAGATGAAGACGTAGATGGTGTAATAAAAGATAATGGAAGGCAAAGAATGAATTTCCCATTGTAGTAATAATATAGGTTAGGAATCAGAATGATTTAAGTTTGTGTAGGTAATTCAGTAAATAACAAATAGTTCAATGTTTCCTGAGTGGTTAAGAGCTAATAGAAACATTCAGATGAAAAAAATGACAAAGCATCTATTCAAAGGATATAATGAGATTCAGTTCTGTCTGGTGTCGATAATTTGTACTTTTACTCTTGGAACGTTAACATGAAACATATCGCAGTGACAACTCACAGGCTATTTGAGTTCATTACAGAAGTTGCTGATGGTTTCACTGCGAAATAAAAGTAAGTTTCAGCAAGGTTGATTGGCATTGTATTATCAATATTCTTATCAAAATACCCTTGACAGTGCAATTCAGAAACTTAAAACCATAAACTACCATCAGTCATATGATATCTTTAGTTATCTAAGAAGGATAGTCTATTAAGGCTGCTGCTATGGAGTTCATCTAATATATATATATATATATTTTGATTCTTTCAGGTAAACTGTCAAATATTTTCAGTATCATCTAGATGATTAAAGAGACAAAAATACATTAGGAGGTGTTTTTATCATGAGCCTGTGCAAAATGATTTGGTGGCTGACAATGGTTTCGTGTAGATGGAGTTAGAATAGACAGAATCTGAGTCATTCAACACACAAAAAATGGAAAGTGTAAAAGAACACTAATCAATACTTGCTTTACTGTTGAGTAGTGATTCTGTACTAGTCAGCTATTTTATCTCAACAACATTATTGATGACGTGATCATTGTGATAAGTTACTAATTCCATCTGTTTGAATCCCTTTCTTTGGATTTCAATGCTTGCGTGTTTAACTTCCTTCAGAATTCTAGATTAGTTAATTTTATATTTGGATGGGAGTCAAGTTGTAATTGTGCACTGCCTTCTTATTACTACTGTTCTTGTCATTTCAGCTGGTGTGGCTCAATCAGAACTTGTTCTGTCAGCATCAGGCAAGGAGAAACAAATAGATGGCTATATAGAAACAGAAACGTGCAGTTTTCTTAAACAACCATTTGGAGAAGCACTCTGAGCTCAGACATCAAGCAGTGACAGGAGCACAATGACAAGTAAGTCTCTGCTACCCTACAACTAACCATAATAGACTTGCCACCAATCGAGAAAACAACAAGAAACATGGATCTTCTACTGCACCTTGTTCTAATGTAATTTTTTTAGTTCTATATTGTTCTTCATTCTTTGTGTATTTACAAAGTGTTTTCTTTCATTCTTGCTTCTGCAAGCAAGAACTAGAACCAGAGGAGTAGCTTCTCTCACACTCTCACCATTACAAACTCCTGTCTCAAATGGAGGTCTGTGACTGTCTTCTGTACATGGAAAGTTATAAAAACTGTACCTTTCTCTGGTCTTCATCCATGGTTAGGCCAACTGGAGTTTCCTCAACGCTTCAAACGCGGATGAGACGTGTGTGACTCCATGAGGATCGACCACATAACCTGCACATCCTCGCATTGGCACGACTTCACATCCTCATAGAGGATATAAATCCCTCTCTCTGTTAAGGAAACCCATTAGTATTGAGTGAAGGAAGAAACTACACCAACTCACCAAGAATGAAACAAGGATTGAAATGGTGCATACTCTTTCTGTGAGCAGAGTGGAGGCGAAACCAGAGCCTCTTGAAGGGGGAGTAGAGGGACTGAAGCCATCCCATGGGAGGAGGTGGAGGGAGCTCAGCAGAGCTGCACTAAGAACACTGCTCCATTATCTGTGGTAGGAGGGATTGAAGGTGGAGAGTTAAGTAGTAGGCTCGGTTTGCTTTTGGCAGGGGTGAAGTCTCTTTCACTTTCTCATGCCCTTCCAAAAGATTTGATTCTATAAAAGAAAAAACATCAATTGAATTAGATATTGGCTGGGTACCAAGTCCCCTTCCAACTCCCACTCTTCTCTTCCAAGCTCCCTCTGCCCCACTGCATTAGGCAAGCTATTTCTTGTTTTTCCATAGCACAAATCACACATGGCCTTAATTTTGGATTTCTTTTGAGTCAAGATAAGAGGAAATATAGAGTTTCTTACAGCATTGGGGATTGACTTGTTAGCCTCCCTTTTGGACTCTTTCAAGGTTCCATTGCCTCACCGACTGAATTGACAGGGGAAATTGTTCCCTCTGCCAATAATTTGTTTTGTCATAATAACAACAACAACAATAGATACTTAATCTTTATCTTGTCTTTAACTATTCTTGTTTGGATTTATTCACAATTCATTTCATTGATGTGTATCTTAAGATAATTAAGACTTGACATGTGAAACTTTCTTGAAGCACTGAAGAATTTGCCTTTTTTTTCTTCTGCTGTAATGATAATTTTAATATCTTAAAATTACGTTGCTTCACGTTAAGAAGTCCGTTTTTGGATCCATGCATCTGCGTGAGTGTTTTGGTTAAGTATTCAACGGCTCAGATTTTTTTATTCAACCACTCATTTTAAATAAATTGTTTGCAGGCCACGCACGCTAGAAAATCTGGAAAAACACGAGGAAAGTTGGATTGAATTAGGGGTATCAAAAATGGATTGACTCTCAATTCGATTCTAGTTTATTTGAAAAATATGGGATTAACATTGGGAGTTTTTAGATTTGGGTTGGATTCAAGGGGTTTTTGGATCGGTGGATTCGGATTGGATTTAGATGGATCCGAATTTAAGAAATTTTTTAGGATTAAATTAAATTTATTTTAAAAATTAAGATGTTGCGTGTATGAAAATTAATATAATTGTTCCTGTTGAGATCGCTTGGTGGACGTGTCACCTGCCACACAGCATCACGATGGACGTCATGTGAGGAGGAAGAAGATGGTGAACTTCGGGATTTGCAAACACCAACACCTTGAGAGGAAGGCAAGGGATGTCTCTGGATTGATCACTCCGACGCTCAAGTCAGTGACGGAAGGAAGAAAAAGAAAATTCAAGTTGCAAGAAGAAGTAAATGCTTTTGGTATTTTGTCCCTGCGTATGTAATATCAGGGAGTTATATAGACGGAAAGGAGAGAACAGTATATTCGCTTGTCTTATCATTAATTAAGAAAAATATCCTGCGCAGTAGATTTTGTCAGAGGAGTGTTATTAAGGAGAATATTATTGTGTCAGCGGAGATATCTTATTAGAGTATGGAGAATATCCTGCCGTGATCATCCATTATCATTACAAACGAAATGTTCCCTCACCGTCGTAGTTACGTGTCATAGACTGTCATGTCTCTTAGCGGCAGTGATGAGACATGTTGGATTTGATGGTGACCACTAAATAAGATGGATTAGAGGATTTGATTGTGACCAACAAATCAGATGGATCAGGGTTCGAGTAGTCGAGTAAAAGTTATGAATGAGTCAAATATATTCGATCAAGTCAGTCAACCGGTCAAGTCAACCACACAACTGGGTCTCCCTTTGCCTGCTTGTGCCACGTGTTTGGACAAATCATCTTCCTTTGTCTGATGTGTCTTGATTTGAGACTGAGATCAGATCATAATACTCATAACAATAACAATGACAAAATATTAAAAGTCAAACATTATCTTCAGAAGGCATACTGAATATTAGTAGTGAGAGTCGCTTCCATCTTGGTATTGTTGCTTTTGTTCTTCCATAGAAAAAAGAAATGGCACAAAGGAATTATGGCAGTGCTGCGGCAATTGGGATGATGATATATAAATTTGCTCTTCCAATTTTTCTTCCAGTGTTGTTGTTACTTTCTCCTAAGCATCAATTTTGATTTACTAAATTTCTCAGGTGAAGCAAGTGGATCAAACGAATTATTGTCTGTTTGAACTTCATCGAAGCAGATACTTGCAGCAAAAAACAAATCAAGTTTAAGCAATCTTGCCTTCTTGAGCTGTGAAAGAGATAACCCCCGGAGCAGTGCGGTTATAGAAAGGAAATGCTTCATATCGAATGTAGCAGCTCTGTCCCAACACCTTGCATCCCTGTCATCAGGTTTCCTAAATGCTCGTTGAAGACTTGCAGGTTGGTCGCGTTGCTCAGGTTCGGTTGGTAGAACTTGTTGACAGTGTCAGCCTGCGAGAAGAAGTTGGTGCTGGAGTAGCGGAGCATGCAGAAGTTGTACCATATGGTGGAGCTCTTGCCGCCGGGGCACTTCTGGGTGATGTTGTTGGAGGCGGCGTCGAGGCAGCTCTGGCAGTCGTTGGGGAGGGCGTCTCCTCAGCACAGCGAGAGGCCGAAGACTTGGTTTGGGGATCGACCCACCGTGTCGTTGTAGAACCCTGCGGCGCCGGCGGTGGAGGAGGAGAGGGAGAGGAGGAGGAGATTGAGGTTCTTGGAATGCACTCCTTGCTGTGTAGTTTGCATCAGTTGGGCAGTACTTTTCATAGAAAAACAAGCGCCTGCGGCAGGGCAATGATCTCAAATTAATTTCAGTAAAAAATAAAATTTGTCATCTTAACGGTCTCACATGATCGGTCTCATAATTATCTATAAGGAGATAAATCAAAAAGCTACAGTTAGTCACGACGGAGGAGAGTATTATTTCAGTTTTGTCAAGATTCGATCCTTGTTCACTTCAGCAACTCTGAATGATCTTAGACTAACTTCAGTAAAAGGTGGAATCCGTCACTCTAACAGTCTTACACAGTCAGTCCCACGATCACGATCAGTCCCATGATCATCTGTGAGGAGATAAAACGAAAAGCTATAATTGGCTACGATGAAGACGGACATTGTCTTGACTTCGTTGAAATTCAATCTTTATTCACATCAACAATTCTACTACGTCGTAATCAACTCAACTATGTCCCAGAGGCTCAAACTAACAATTCATGTGTGAGTGGGTGGGTGTTTAATCTAGAACATCTTTATAGTCTAAAACTCTCCAAATTTGCCAAGCATCTACATGTATGTCTTAAGTGTATGTAACCAACTCAGAGCAATGATACAAAATCTCATATTATAAATAAAACAACCGCACTGAAGTCGCCACTAGTTTTCATGTGATTTGAAAGGAAAACTGACATTTTTAAAAAACTAATAATACAAACCACAAAGTCAATACAGAATCTATGCTGCAAATCAAATTTGTCAAATTATAATTACAACACATCAAAAGAATTTGATGGCATAGAATACAAGCACAATGTGGAGTCAGTCTCTGTCTACTACACAACTCTACAAACAGACTCAAGCTGAATCATCTCATCAGTTGCAATACCTGTCGACTCTTGACTCTATCTGCTTCACATGCAAGTCCAGTTACAAGCAGAAACCAAATTATCTCATCTGTTGCAACGCCCTTCGATTCTGGACTCTTTGCTTCACATGCAAGTCTGGC
>JBBMKF010000112.1:4642420-4654776 GCA_037834155.1 Curcuma caesia
GAGATAAATCCTGTACATTTCTGACAAGTGAGCAGACATGATAGCATCTAGGAGACAAAGCCTGTAGGTCTAACAACTGTCCTATGACTTGAGCATGCAAGTTATTCTTATTTTTTAGCTAAGAATGGAAACCTGAGTAGGTAGAAGTCTAACAACCTAGTAACCGTCCCCCTCTAATGGCAGGGCATTGCAGGGCTTCCTTTAGGTAGAGAAGTGATAAGAAAGGATGGTGTCAGAGTGGCACAGAGAGATCGGATCCGTTGAGGTAGAGCCGAACAAGATGAGTAAGTAAAGAGAGGAGTCGGGCCTGTCTTCGGGCGACCGGGATAGCCAAGTGCCGATATAGCTGAGTAGCAGGGTGGCTGAGACAGCCGAGTGACCGAGAGAGCCGAGTAGTTAAGTGGTCGATACAGCCGAGTGACTGGGTGGTCAAGACAGTCGAGTGACTGGGAGAGCCGAGTAGTTGGGTGGCTGAGATAGTTGAGTGACTGGATGACCGAGATAGCCGAGTAATAGGGAGAACTGAGTAGCTGGGTGGCTGAGACATCCGAGTGACTGGGTGGCTGAGATAGCTGAGTGACCGGGAGAGCTGAGTAGCTGGGTGGCCGAAATAGCCGAGTGACTAGGTGGCCGAGATACGACCAATCGTACGGGTTTTGACCGTTGACCATTGACCCGTCAAATTAGATTAATTATTGACTACCCTTTTACCACATCATGCATCAGGCGCCGTATCACAATCACAGAATTATACTTTGTAACTTCACAATCAGACAGTTAGTTCAAGTGTTGAACGCCAAAAATATTTCTTTCTCATGATTCTGACTATACTTGTGCATTCCCAAAGTCTGCTAATTGGGTCCCCAGCAGCTGAGGTACATCACCTTCCTCAACGACTCCTCCGACCACTCCGCTAGCTCTCTGCTTCTCCGATCAGAGACGGAGGACGACATTGTCACCGCCTGCGACAGCGACCGCATGTTGCTCTTGGCACGCTGCTGCAGAGACCTCAATCCGTAGTTCCACCTGCACAGCCCAGCTTGGTCCTTTTTTGGGTTTCCATCTGCACGAAACAGGGGGCTAGCTGTTTGGGTTTTCGATTGGCGCAAACTGGAGGTTTCTGCCCACAGAGGCACAAACATAGATCATCTAATGGCGACCCAGAAACCACCCATCAAATCCATTCCTATCCTTGGCAGCGGACCTGCTGCTAATGGTGGGAACCAGACTTCCTGAGCAGAAGCAGTAAAGTTCACACAGAGCTCAAAGCTCCACCGTAAAGTTCACACAGATGATGACAGAGGCCATCATCTGCCGTCACACACACAACGCCCTGCATACGTTAACACGCCACCTGTTTCCGGCAACCAGTGGACTCCTGTGCCATACCATACTGTTGTTTAATTGGATCCAAAATAAAACGGCTGGCGTCTGTCTCTTCTTTTTCCACCAGCGCGAGCTCAACGCAAGCTGCTCCTATATATGAAACTGCACGATAAGCCCATGGCATCTCCAAATCTGCTACCTGAAGTTCTGGTGTGATGAAACTGGCATGCAAGGCTTGCATGTTGGGCGCTGCTCTCGAGCTAAAAGATGAAGTAGCAAATCCCTACAGGTCAATCATGAGGAGGAGGATGAAGAACTCGTCTTCTGCAACTGCAGCAGAAGGAAGAGTGCCATCGAGGCCTGCGAGCGTGGCGAGAGATAGAAAGAACAGTTCCGATGCGGCCGATCAAGAGGAGGCGCTAAGAATGGTCATGTTTTTGAGCTGTTGGGGTCCAAATTAATCTACCAATGCATCAAAAACGGCTGCAATCGCCATGGAATCAGCGACAGAAGCTTCAAATTGATGTCTGTACATGTACACGGCCATTTCCTTGTAGTTTCCCAAGTAAAATTACAAATTCACCCCCATAATTAATGGATAAGACTGCCACGTCTCCCCATACTTAACACCATTTAATTATTAGATGGCCTGTCACATCTCCAGCTCGGAGCAGATCCCAGACGCATCACGTCCGCCAATAGAACAAGAGATCAAACCGCCGTGGATGGATTTTATTAGCCGGACACTCTGTGCGGTGTCTTGGGAAGCACAGATTGAAGCTAATAAAACCAGAAACCAGCAACGCGCCCATGGTTTTCTAAAAACCGCTAATCCTTCCGTTTTATTATAAAGCAGACTCTTTGCCGACGGGAGAACCTTCTACGAAGTCAGCTGACGTCGCCGGTGGTGAAGAGTGACTGACGATGAATCACCTGAGCAGAATCTGGACGGCGGTGGCGCAGGGCCGCGCGGACGGCGGGCTCAAGTCCATCGCGCTCCGCTCGGCCTCCGCTGCCGCCGCCGCGGCTGCCGTCGCCGGGCTGGGGATCGGGCGAGCCGCGGTCGGAGCGGGCGCCGAGGACAGGAGGAAGCAGGCGGATGACTCGTTTAGGAAGGCGATGTACCTCAGCTGCTGGGCCCCCAGCTGAGCTCGTCACCTTTCGAGCGGTTTACTACCGACCTGCGTCCTACTCCGGCGGAGGTGGAGCCTCGCCGCTGTGTTTAGGGCACGAGTAAGCAGCTTGTAGATGAGTTGGGTGTGAAACTGTACACTGATGTGCTCTAAGAGCAATGAAAGCATGTTCTAGAAGAAAAATCAAACGGAATTTGTTCGGAATTTGTTGTGTCTATTGTGTGAATCGTCGATCGAGTTCGTAATTTGTTGAGTTTGTTCGGTGGATCTGAAAATCGAAGGGCCGGTGCAGTTGCAAAGGCTTCTCGATCACGGGATATATCGATCTCAATGAGACTATCCTCGTTGAGCTCTATCTCGATCATGTCGCCCCCTTCCTCGGCCTCCTCCCACTGCAGGCGGATCTCGTCCGGGGAGGTCGACGGCTCGGCTACTGCACTCGCTTCCGGTGATCCAGAGTCTCCGGAATCAGCGTAGTTAAACTTCAAGTTGCACGATCTCTCCGAAACTATAACACCGTGGTTGAATCGCCACTCCGGCGAGCCGCCGCCACCAGCTTCCTCCTCGTCGTAATCTTCGTATATAGCCCTCAAGCGGGCTGTCAAGGCGGCCCCATTGCCCGTCTCTGTCAAAAATGTTCAACTTTGGATGGCTATGGAAGGCCTTCTGGTGAAGTATCGCAAGAGCGTCGTCGTCGTGTGGAACGACTGCGGCAATGGGAATCTCGGTCGGCGGAGATCCGAACCGGAAGAAGGCGGCGAGGAGGAGAACGGCGGATATGGGAACAGGTGAGAGGAGGAGAGTAAGAAGCGGGCGAGGAAGGTAGAGAGCTGCGAGGAGGGCGGCGGCCGTGATGACGGAGAAGAGTGGGTGGGAAGAGCTGGAAGTGAAGAAAAGGTGACATCTCCATAAGAAAGCAGGGGACTCCTCTGCTTTTTCTGCCTCCATTGCCAATCAAAAAGCTCCAACCTTTAGCTCAACACTTCAGAGAAACAAATTGACAAGGGAAATGAAAGAGGAGAACGAAAGGTATGAGCTCGAGACGAAATCTTTACTTTATCTTTCATCTGGTAGCTGCAGAAGATCAAGAGGAGGCAGTATTGATGCTGAACAATAATGCAAAAAGAATTGGTTGTCGAGTCATGATCTGATCTGCATCTGATACTGTGAGATTAAAAGCAGCTACATTCATTGCATCCTCCCTGTAGGATTCTCGCACTGTGACAAATCTTATTCAGAGATTCATTTATTCTGTCGATATGCTGTTCCACCTGATGCATGCATTTCAGTGATCAAACTTAATATCAGATGATGTCGAGCAAGAGGAGATTGATAGTGAAATGTCCAGTAAGAAGTTCTATCTCTTCCAATGTTCCATTACTGCAAATCTGTTGTGGCATATAAACACAAGTTACAGAGAGCCAATCCTCTTCAATGAAAGATTTGAAGATGGCTTGAGAATATACAGAACTACATGTCTTCACAAAACACAGGATGAACTAACAAGTATCAATGTAGAATCTAAACTAGCAAAACTATCCCTGTGTGCACTATTTATATTTACATCTCTACAGCATGCTCATTCATCCTCTGATGAAGTGAAAAGAGCTGTGGCAATACTTGAAAGCTTTGAGCCATGAAGCCTTGATTTCGCAATCCTTTGTTGTTGCTTAGGCGCATTCGGAGTCTCTTCGCGATCATCGATCTCATCCCGAAAGACAGGTTTTGAGATTGGAGTGGCAAAAGCAAAATGCAACTCCTTGGCCACTGATGTCTGAATCAAATTGAGAGATTAGGGTTGCTACAAGATCAGTAGACATAATAGATCTATGAGACTTACAGCTGCATTCACTGTCTTGGATACAAAGAGGAGTTGCTTCAAGTCTCTGTGCTCGACCTTGCATAATATTCTTACCTGCAAGCAGAATAACATGTTTCTTTCTAAAAAGCTAGAAATCGAGAGAGAATAATTTTGTAATTCTTGAGCATCTGGTGAGGCAAAAAGTACCAAAACATCTTGAGGCAAGTTCTCCAATCGATTTGTTTTCCCCAGCCTTGATCTTCCACAGAGCTTCACGGGAGATGCAAAATTGGGCAAGTTCACAGAGTTGGACAATGCAACTCTTTTTCTCCTCAATGTGTTTGTGCTATGGACAAATTTCAAGATAGTAGAAACTGATTCTTGGCGATGAACATTTCCTAGTGCCATCTTTTGCTGCAGTGCTCACTCTGAACTATTCAATAGCAAGAACCCTATAAATACAGAAAAAAACAGTAACAAAAAACTTCAGAGATGCACAAAGAAAATAACTACTGTGACAATGAGAATTCTGATGTTGAACTTACCTTTCGGAAATTAAACTAATTGATCGGGCTTCAGATCCAACGAACTCAACCTTTTGCTCATCAGCTGTTCAACTTCAGCAGCCCTAAATAGAGCTCCTCTCCGGTATTTATAGGCAGATAAAGGAGGAAAGTTTTAGAATTTGCGAGAATTCTGGAAAGTGCTGGAATCGCCGCCGAGGTTAAAGTTTCGGTTTTCCCGCCTTGAAACCGCGTGACCAGTGGTCGGCCGTCACACGTGGCGAGATCAGGACGGTGGGAAATCTAGCCGTTGGGTCCAGACTCGGGAGGTAGATTAGATTTGCCGACGTGGCGATGAGGTCGGTCGTTGGCGGCGCCGGCCCCCGGTGGTCAGCGGAAGATCTGGAATGAGATTTGCACCGCCTTCGGCGGTTACTCAATTTAATTACTTAAGAAAAGTTAATCTCTAATTAATTAATGCAAGATTACAATTTAATTCTGTAGTAAAGTGTTTGGTTTACACATGGATTTATTGGAAGCATCCTTCGCCATGTCGATCGTTACTTCCTCTCGTTCTTGGAGTAGAAGCGGAGCACCACGTAGAAGCAGAACCTGTAGAGCACGCCCCAAGCGAGCAGTATGGCGACGTCGCCCCACACGCTTTCCATCGTTATGTCCATCGTCTTCAGGACATCCTCCCCGATCAGGGGACACACTGCCGGCAAGATGCCCTCCTGTTTGTGCCGCTCGCTGAACTTGACATCTCCCAGCGGCCCGGTGGATAGCTCGGCGAAGTCGCCGATGTAGCACTGCCCGTTCTTGAACTCGTTCGTCAACAGCGCCTCGAACGGGTACTTGATCGCCGAGATGTAGTGGAGCCACCGCCAGTACACCGGGATCTGCGACCGCTTCAGGAAAAACCCGCAGGTGAGGAAGAAGAGCGCAGTGGTGGCGATGACCACGGCGTAGCCGGTGATGTAGCTGGGCACCAGCGCGCTCACCAGCATCACGTAGGCGTTGGTGGTGATGAGCGACGCGTAGAGGATGATCCAGAAGTAGAGCACGCTGCTGTTGAGCTTCAGCATCAGGCGAGTGATGATGGCGAAGGTGAAGCCCTGCACTGCGAAGAAGGGCAGGTACACCAGCAGCGTCGACACCACGTAGGACGACGCGCGGTAGGCGTTGTGCGACGTCTCGCGGATGAAGATGAACCGCTCCTGGATGAACGTCGGCACAGCGTCGTTGGAGGAGAAGAAGACGAGGCAGACTGCAAAGATGTAGAAGTTGAGAAGCCGGTTGATGGTCGTGATGTCGTGACTGTTGAGCCGGTGGAACAGAGTGGAGAGTATGACGGCCATCACCGTCAGCACGATCTCGCGCGACAGGAACAGTTCCGGCGTGCGGACCACGTTGAGCGCTGTGCGATGAGACAGCACCATCACCTCCCGGAACCACGGGTTCGCGAACTTGGAGCCCTCGTCGGCGTCGAGCACTTCCTCCACCTCGTACTCATACACCGGCGGAGGCGCGGCGACGAAAACAGGGGTCTTTGGGGGAGGCAGGGGCGAGGGGGCGTGGGGAGTTCTGGGATGACCGGGGTAGCGGTACTGGCCGGTGAAGGGTGTTTTGATGGGGGTGCGGCCGGGAGTCGGTGCCGGAGTCCAGTTGGGAAGCCGGCGAGGCGTGTTGGTGATGCCGTGGTAGACCCACACCGAGAAGTCCTTGTAGAACTGCGAAGCCAACCGGGGGTTGTACACGCCGCTGTGAAGCGGGGTCGCCGCCACCTTCTTCCTCTCCCGTGAGTTATCGAAGTCCTCCTCCTCGACCTCCTCGTCGTCGTAATCGTAGGACATGTAGGACTGATTCGGGTTCCCGCGCGGTGTGGCGCCGGCGGTGGTGGAGAACTGGTCGCTGCGCAGGGCGATTTGGCGAGGCGTGCGGCGGCTCGACTGTTGGAACGGCGTCCGCGGCGTCTTGGGAATCGGAGTGCGCGCTGCCAGGTTGGGCTTCAACCCGTCGCGCTGGTACAGAACCAAAGGATCAAGCCCGAGATGGGAGTCATCGTACTCCTTGATCACGTCGAGCAAGTACTCAATCACGTTCTCGCCCTCTGGGACTTCGCGGCCGAATCCGGCGAGGTGCGCCGGCAGAGCGGTCGGGCTTCCAAGGTAGATCAATCTCCCCCTGTATCAAATTAATACACTTGATCGTCAGTAATGTTCCATAAATTCTACTCGAGAGCTTCGTGATTCCAATTATGTAACCTTGCAAGGACGACGACTCGATCGAGAAGCATTTGGATTCGGAAAGAAGGCTGATGAATGGTCATTAGAACTATGCTTCCTTCTTTAGCGATTTCCTTCACCTTTTCCACGACGCTGTAAGCGCTGGAGGAGTCGAGACCCGAGGTGGGCTCATCAAGGAATAACAGAGACGGCTTGTGGATGATGTCGATCCCGATCGATACCCTCCGCCGCTCGCCGCCGGAAACGCCGCGCCGCCCTTCGTCGCCTATGTAAGTATGGGCGGTCGTCTGTATGCATACAAGGCATCCTTTGATCCATTGATGACCTTGCTAATTCCGAATTAGGAATACACAGCCTAGCGCCATTGATTTACCTGAAGACCAAGTTGGTGAAGGAGCTCCGAGACTCTTCTTCTCTTCTCGAGCTTCGAAATGGAAGGAGAAAGCCTGACCTCGGCGGCGAACATGAACGTCTCCATCACCGTCAGCATGGGGAAGAGCTGGTCATCTTGCATCACGTAGGATGAAACCTTCTTCATGTAGCTGGTCGTCACCTGCTCAAATCAATCTTTATTATATCGATTGATTTGGATTCAGAAGAGGCGATGAGACTCACCGGCTTTCCGTCGACGCTAACGGAGCCTTCTAGGCTGCCCTGCGCGATCCTGCCGGCCAATGCATCGAGGAACGTGGACTTGCCAGCGCCGCTGGGACCTAAGATGGCCGTGACCTGACCGCGGAGGGCTTGCCCGGAGATGTCGTTGAGCAGGTAGGCCTCCTTCTTGATCCACACGCCGTCCTTCTTCTGCTTCTTGATCACGCTATAAGACAGGTCCCGGAACTCGAGTCCCTGGCCAGGGAAGCTCCCCGCCGGCCGAGGTGGCGCGTTTCGGAGGCCGCCGATTGCCGACGACTGGTCAAGGAGGCTCTCAAGGCTCCTATTGACGTCTCTCCTATAGCGGCGTTGATCCATTAATTTCTCACCGGAGAGATACTGTTACTCTGCAATATCGATCGAGTACTCCCTCAACTCCGTTTTCTCTCCTTGGTTGTCGTTTAAAGGGCGTGCATTGTTTTCGGCCGCCTCGACATGGCGATACTTCTGATGCGCGGGGGAAGGCGACAAGGGAATCCATGAATAAATTCCCATGCTCTTTGGATTTGCTGTTCCTTCGAGCTTTGGAGCTTCAGAAGAATTTGGCGTCAGTTTGACGTTAGCCTTCACGATATACTGTATCAAATCATACTTAACCTCGATTTAAAAAAAAACTTCAAAAGCAAAAGGCAACGAGACTCCTTCCCAACAACAAGACTACTACTCGATTATGATTCCTGAAAACGTTATCATCTAAAGAGTCAAGTCGATGGAGATGCTTCAGGCGAATAACTTTATTTTGAATACTTTTGATCAATAATTGCATCTAAGCAGAGATTATGGAGAAGATGATCGAATGCTTTTATTTTAGAAGCCCATCGCCATGGTGGTGGACCTGGTCGTACTGGAACTTTTTCTTTTGCTCTGAAAAGAGTGTAATCCGTTTCAGAATATGTTTGATTAAATTCCAATGTTGCGTCGTTCCTAGACTCTGCACCTTCGCTTTCCGATCAAAATGCATCAATTCTGCTGCTGCTTCAACTTCTTCTTCTTTCTCTACCTTTTCTCTTCGACGACGATCGCTTCTTTCGACGATTACACCGCCTTCGTCTACGTCGGCTGCTCGGAGTCAAAGCGCATCGTCCAGTCTCCCTACAACACCAACGTCGAATCCCTCTTCGCCTCCCTCGCCAACGCCGCCGCCATCTCCTCCTACGATTCCTTCACCTGCACGGCCGCCTCCCCCGCCAACCCCGCCTACGGACTCTTCCAGTGCCGCACCGACCTCGCTGTCGCCTACTGCGCCTCCTGCGTCCGCTCTGCCATCGATCAGCTCTCCTCCCTCTGCCCCAGCGCCACCGGCGCCGCCGTTCAGCTGAAGGGCTGCCTCATCCGCTACGCCGACGACGCCTTCCTCGGAAAGCTCGAGACCAACCTTATGTACCGGAAGTGCGGGGCGCCGCCCAGCGACTCCAGCTCCGCCTCCCTCCTCGGCATGCGCGACGCCGCCTTCGACGACCTCTCGTCCGGCGGGGGGAGCTACAGGGTCGGCGCCGCGGGGCGCGTGCGGGCGCTGGCCCAGTGCGTGGGGGACCAGAGCGGGAAGCAGTGCGGCCAGTGCGTGGCGGCGGCGCTGGCTGAGCTCAAGGACGTCTGCGGCGTCACCGACGGCGGAGACGCATACCTGGGCAAGTGCTACGTTAGTTACTGGTCCGATCGGGCATACGATTCGGGGCACTCCCGCGGTAAGCGGCCTTACGTCGACCGGTGGTGGTCCGATCTTTTCCTCCTTTGCTTAGCACATTTAGCACTTTAATCTTCGCTTAAGATGAATGCTAAACCATGATTACTTGTCACATAATGACTAGTTAAGTTTGCATCTTATGCTTCTAATTATTGTATGTTTAAATGTGCATATTAATCTTAAAATTAATCAACTTTTCTCTATCAAAACCTTAGTCACTAAGTTATTGTCTCACTTCACTTTTGCTTTTGTGAGAATTTGTAATGTTCTCCAACAAAAGTCGGCAACAAAGCTAAGAATAAAGCTACTTTATTCTCAAAGATTGTCTTCTTGGATATGAACTAGAATAGTGAGATATTTTAGTTTCTTTGTTCTAAATCTCTTAAATAATGAAGATAAAGGACTATTCAATTATAAAAGTTACAACTAAATGAGTAAATTCTTATTGTTATCGACCTTTCTCCAAATTAAATACACTATCATAATTTTAAATAAAAATACCTTTTCAAAATTTCTTAATTTTTCTAAGAATAACTATTCCTATATTCTATAAAACAACAATATGGATAAAAAAAAGTTTTGATTTGGATCGGTTAACAACTAAAGAACTGGTTCAACTACTGAACCAATGACTCGGCGCGGCCCGGTTCGGTTAACAACCCAGAAATGCCGTGCACGTGCAGTGCCCGTGCGACAGCCCGTCCGTACCATTTCCAGTTCTCCACGTTGGCAGCCGAAAAAGGGCGGGAAGAAGCAGCTGATACCTAAATCTCCAGTCGAACTTCATTTCGCCTGGAGGCTGGAGCTCAGCCATGGCCGGCGGTGAATCGCAGAAGCAACTTCTCGCTCTCATCAGAAACTTCGCCTCCGAGAAATCCCAAGACGGTTTCTCTCGACCTCTCTCCGTTATCCTGCCTCGCCGATTCTCTCGCTCAATCCGTTTCTTCGCGTCTCAGAGCACAGGGTGTCGGATCTGAGGAAGCGATTCGCCCAACTGCAGGGGGAACTGACTGCCGCGAACGCTGATCTCGAGGGATCGAAGGAGTCGAAGGAGATGGCTGAGCAGGAGCTCAGGGGGGCGCAGGTCCAACTTTCCATGATTGATGCTTCGATCCAAGCGCAGGAGGTGCCTCTTTTAACCTTCGTGGTCGTGCGTTGGTCTTTTATTTCGAGATCTATGAGGATGCTTTTTGGCAGGCCAGGATCGGTCTGCTGCAGGAGGAGATACTGAAGTTACGTTCCAATGTGGATGCACTCAAGGTCGGAACCAGACTCATTCTCTCATGAACTTGAGTTGGTTTATTCAAACATTAACGTAGTTACTTTTCTTTTCGTTCTACTGGTGGTGTAAAATAGAGTGAAGAGGGGGCTGACCGGTAATACCATCTTCACGTCATTTTGTGTGTGTTTTATATACCAAGGGATGTGTGACGGGAAACTGAATCACACTTTTTTTTCTGAGACAGGGACGAGTTCATTAAGGCAATGTGCGAGCTGAACAAGAAGATAAGGTTTGCTAAATCTTGTTACTTTTTTTTTTTATCGATACTTGAATTTTATCTTTTGGCCCCAATTTCTTTGGGCATAGGTGGATGGAGCGGAGAGATTTTATACTGCACACAGATTTATAAAAACCTTTGGAAAATTTTCTTGCCCCTTGCTTATATGACATTTGTTATGGGGGTTAAGAATCTGGCCGCGATTATCCAAGTCCTAGCTAAAGATCCGGTCAATCGCACCTAAGGAAACAGGAGACACCTCAGATAACCTCTCCTCGCTCGCTCCCCTGAAAACGAACCGACAGCCACGTCGGTTCGGTCACGCCCCTTCCTCAATCACCATGTTGGGGGAACGGACCGACTGCCGCGTCGGTTCGGTCGCGCCCCCTCCTCAATCGCCATGTTGGGGGGAACGGACCGACAGCCGCGTCGGTTCGGTCGCGCCCCCTCCGCTCTCGCCATGCCCGGAAAATGAACCGACAGCCATGCCGGTTCGGTCACACCCCCTCCTCAATTGCCATGTTGGAGAAACAAACCGACAGCCGCGTCGGTTCGGTCACGCCCCTTCCGCAGTTGTCATGCCGTGAGGAACGGACCGACGACCACGGCGGTTCAGTCACGCCTCCTCATCAGTTTGTCACACCGACATCCGTTTCGGTTCAACTCTGACCCATCTATCATCCGTCATTTCCCAAGGGCCACTCCGTCCATCACTCGTTATGATAATCCCACGTGTCCCCTTCTTTGTCCCGTCAAGGCAAAACACGTGCTTGAGGTGAGTTTCCTTTCTTAGCCAGTCAAGGTCATCACGTGCCCACTGAACAGGCCATACCTCGGACCATACCCTCGAGCACACTGTGGGATGCAGTCGTAACAATGATGGGACCTGTCAAAGATACGACAACTCAGAATCTCCTTCTTTAAAAAAGGTAAGGGTTCCAGTGGAGAGAGGTATGCGCGCACAAATACACAAGTTTGGGGAAGCCAAAGCTTCTTTTTCTCCTCCACTGACTAACTTAGGCATCGGAGTGGTCGCGCCGGGGAGCACCCCCGGCCTTCCCTCTCACGTGTTATTTTCTTGTAGGATCTTCGTCTCCACCTAGCTGCTGATCTCCGGCGAGGCACTGTAGAAAGGGCTAGCTGTTTCTTCCGAAAGCGCGTCTCGACAGGAACAACCAACATGGCAATCGATTCAGCGACTAAAAAAATCAAAGATCCTAACCTAAACTCGCAAATACGATCCTAATCCTAACCTCCCAATCATCGACTCCCTGCCCCAATCGTAATCTCAGTGACCTCGTCGTTGGCATCGCCTCTCCCCATCCTGAGAGAACCCATCTCGATCTCACAGTTCTACGAGAGAGTTCATTGCCACCATTATCAGCTCCCCGTCCCCATCTCGCAGCTCTGCGATAGAGATCGTCGCTGCCGCGTGGCAATCATAAATGACGAAAAGAAGAAAAGACACAATATGGAATTAGTTCGACTTGATGTAGCAGAGCAGAACGAT
>JBBMKF010000112.1:4654876-4665390 GCA_037834155.1 Curcuma caesia
CTCAACCCTACCGAATGGGTGCAATTTTACTAAAACTCAAATAGCCTAGGTATATTAGTCAATTTTGGTCAAAATCCATTGATCGACCTAGAGTACTCAGCTTGCATGCATTTTAAGTCCTATGAGTTTCTAAGGTCGTAAGGACTTCAAAGATGTCCTCCATATCTTATTTCGGACTCCCTATAGTGCTATAGTAGTATGCTAGCTTTCAGTCCAAGTGTTCTAGTTGAAGACTTTGTTCTCCTGGGCACTACTAGGAAAGCTCAAAAACAGTAAAGGATGACACATTTGGATTCCTTGGTACTTCAGAAACTCACAGGACTTGGAATAGATGCAATCGAAGTTCTCTAAGTCAATTAATAGGTTTTAACTGACCACTGATAGACCTAGACTATTTGGATTTCTACGAATTTACAACCATATGCAAGAGTAGAATTTGAAGAAAATAGATTTGATGTCAAATCTTGATTTTAATTTTAGTAGTTAAATTTAAAAAATAAATTTGAATTGTATAAATCAACATGTGCGAGAAGAAGGGAGAATAAGGGAGAGAGATATTGAAGTTCCATGAATCTAAACCATACTAATAATTTTTATATTTAATAGAGAGAGATTTACTTTCCACAAATAAAGAAAGAGAGAGATATTAAAATTGCATACATTCACACCAAAAAATAATTTTTATATTTAATCATGATATGCTTTGAAAATCAACGTGTAAAATGTTAATATTAGTTGGAGTAGAATAAGAAGGTCATCTAAATCAATGCACTTTTGATCATTTTCAAAGTATGTATGATGTGTGATTTAGAAAATTTTCAAATCTAAATTTGCCACACCCTTTAGTAAATCCTAGTAGAATGAACTGAACTAATTAACAAAGGACAGTCAATACAGCTTGCAAATGCCTGCGTGTTGAGATATAAAATTTATGATGGCATGTGAAGTTAACTAATGGTTGAGATATACAATGACCTCGTGGCCCTCATGGCTAAAATATATCATCACCTTAAGTGAAATATACATTAATGGTATATATAAAAGGAACTAGATTCTCAAGTTATTAGTTTGTTTTTTTGTTATTAAACTTCTTTTTAAAATGAAAATAACTGAAATATATTATAACCTCATGTGAAGTTACATCATCATCTAGAAACTATAGTGCAAGATTCAAGGATCATGAGTTTCCATCTATTCAAATGCATTATTTGTTGTCTCTTTTCACATACCTACATAAGAGGCACAAGTAAATAGAAGATCCCAGCTGGTGAAGTTCAACAAAACCCAGAGTGATGATGAGTATTGACACCCCATTTAACTTCTTGTAAATAAGATCTTTATAAAGCTTTGAACAAGCAAATAACTTGCAGCCTCCTCATGAGCCCGTTAACCTTTCATCCCAAACTCCGGCATTGGTAAACTGAGCCATAAGGATACTTTCCAAACTCTCCCATCATTCTCCCAACAATCCAACCAGAAACTTAAATTTGATAGGTCCATGCACATTCAATGAGTCGACGGAGTAGGCATATCCCAACCATAATCAGTTAACCTTTTCCAATCAATTAAACTCCTCACCACTCCCCATCTGAGCATTACCTCCTTATAAATTAAATCATCTGTATGCCTTCCCTCACTGCTCCCATAACAATGGAAGCTGAGCTGGTTCAAGAAGAAACCAGAGAGGAGAATGAGCACAAAATGGCAAGAGATGAGGCTGCAAAGCTAACAATGGAAGTGGAGCCCAAAACTGGCGTCGCATTCCCTGTCAAGCTGCCTAATGGCATGCAGCTGCAAGCCACTGGGTTGAGGAGAAAGAAGATTCTGGCTTTTGGAATCAACATCTATGCCTTTGGTGATATTAAATGCATTTTATCTTGAGAAATTTGTCCTAATGTGAAGTGACTGGAACTTTTTTTTGTTCTTATTGCAGGAATTTATGGTGACATTGCAGGGTTGAAGCAACTGCTGAGGTCCAAACATGGGGAGGCTACAGAGATGGCCACAAGGGAAGTGTATGAATCAGTGATTAACAGTGATGTTGGCATGGTTGTGAGGCTGGTGATAGTCTTTAGGGGCCTCACCATGAGCCTGGTGAGGAAGAACTTTGATGAAGGACTTGGAGCATCACTAAAGAAGCTCAACGGCGGTCGAACCGATGAGGAACTACTCACTTTGTATGTGGATGTTTGTATCTAAGACAGTTATCTATTTCTCGAACTACTTGCTGATCGTAAACAGTTTGGTTACAGGGTTATGGGAGCAGCAAATAACAGCATGAAGCTGCCTGCTGGATCAGTCATAGAAATCACTAGGTTCCCTGATTATGTGCTGCAAACAAAAGGTAGTGAGGTTTAACTTGAAACATTATTCGTCATTTGTACACTTGAGACACCTGACTTGGTTGGTCTGCTTGACATGATTTGCTTGGTTAATCCACTTGATCGGCATGCCCACCAAGCCTACAAAGTTGACTCGAACAACACCGTGTGTTTAGATTGACACACCCGCCTCGAATTGTATTGTCTTATTGACTTGCTCGATCTTACTCAGTTTCTTATCCAACTAGCTCAATTGACAAGCTCATGAACTCTGTCTATCTTACCCAATACCAGTTGACTAGCTCATGAACTCTGTCAATCTTCCGCAATGCCTTGCTTGGTTCTTTATTTATAATTGAAGAAAGATGGAGGGAGACCTTCCATCTCTTGAACAAATTGAACCAAACTAAGTCATTTCACTCAAATTATTTATGCATCCCAGTATTGAAATAAATCATAAAAAAGAATGAATTATTCTATTTCACTCTGCCAAATCCAACTGATGTCTTCTAGTTGAATGTATTGATTTTGTTTTTTATTTTTAATGTGGGGGTTTTGTTCATTTGGTGCAGTGAAAGATGAGTTGGTGAGCAAGGTGGAGAGTGAACTGTTGTGCAAGGCTTACTTCCACATGTATTTAGGAGATGATACATTTGATAAAGAGGCCAAGGCAAAATTTGGAGCATCACTTCTCTCTCTCTTGAGACCATAATATTATTATGCAAGAGATTAATTAAGATTAAAAAATATATAGTCATTATAATATCCATTAATGGAGTTGGAGATTTGTAATGAGCAGATATATTTTGAGATTGTTGTTGATAATGATACCCTCATTATAAATGAGGTAATATTTAATATTATTTCCTGATGCTATGAATTGATTTATATTTATATTTGTTTAAATTTTTTTGAAGAAAGATATAGTTTTAAAACTAAATTTTTATAACTAATTTATGATTGAAAATTAAAAGTCCTAAAATTTGTTTAGGAATTCTTTAAATATATAAACATTCTTTAAATATATAAACCTAAGGGCAATTTTTTTTAAAAAAAAGTATTATGAAATGTTTTCTACCTAATATTTTTTGGAGGAAAGAAATTATTTTATTGGAAGAAAGGAAAGACGAAAGAAAAGTTAAAAAATTTATTCAAAAATTAAGAAAATAAAATTTAAAATACATTGCAAGTGAGGTTTTGACAAAAACAATAGAAGAAAACTAAAAAGAAAAGAAAATGTACGAAAATCAAAGAGAAATCAAAGTTAGACAATTGCAAGATTTAAGAAACAAATAGGCGTTCAAAATCTGAAGCATTGCAACTATTAGAAACAAAAGAATTTCTAAAAGAACAATGCCAAGTTAATCTTTTAAATGACCCAAAAATATATTTTAAAAAACTCATAACAGAACGACCACCAAATAGTTAACATGCACTAGTTGCCAAGTGGTTTTGCAGATTCATTTGGGTGAACTTAAATATGTAAAATGAAACTTCTTCCAAATTACAGATAAAGTTGGCTGAAATTTAACATGGTATCTCTTTTTACAAGGTTTTAAATATAATTCCATTGAAAAGTTCAATCTTTGATTGAAACGATATAAAACAATATAATGTCGTTTAAGTGTGCCAAGATTAACTCAACTTAGTGTTAAAAAAATCTCTGTTTCATATTGCCTTTGAATGATAATTACCAATATTAATATTTACATATGATTGGGACTTAAGGAATTGTGTGACATCCAACCAAACCAAAGTGATATTAAGGCATAGGTCAATTGTCTTAATCCACAACTCTCCCTTATTCCTTCTCACCATACACTATTGCACCATGCTTCTAATTGCATTCCATGTATCATTACTATTCTTGATCCAAACTCCAACTAATGCTTTCCATCAAGGAAACATTACGATTTGAGTTTCCAAAGTCAACTTCAAACAGACTATGTTCATCACCAGCAAAGCAAAATTGCAACTTTAATTTGGTAAAGTTTTTTTGTCCTTCAAAGAAAAAGAAGGTTGGATGGAAACTCTTTGGTTATGTCTATCTGATAATCAGAACCACTACTTCAATTTACATAAGAAAGGTAGAATTCTTTCTTGTAAGCCACACATATAATATCTTTAAAGAGAATCAAGGTTCCTAGACAAGCAAGATAATAATTTCTAACACTCTAATAACATCGTATGGTAATTGAAGTGGTGATATGTAATATATTCATATAAATCAAGTTCATTGTATGAAGCTGAGATTTTTATTTACAAAATAGACAACTGAAGTACTTGATAATTTGTCAAACTCTAGGAAAGACAAATTAGGATCTTTTTGAGCTTGAATAGTGTACCTTGTTGGGGTTGAAATTTGCTAGATCAACCAATCTTAATGGCATTTCGAGATAGCCAAGCTCTAGCTCCTTCAGTCACCTTGTCCTCCTCGACTATCAATTGACACAATCGGCCGGCATTGATCGCAAATTTCTCAATTGCTTCGTTTCCAATGGCTGGGCATCGAGAAATGTCTAGCAACTGCATTTGTTTGCCACGGTGCTTGAGCAAGGAATTCAAGGAATCGCCGGTCAGTGCTCTGCAGCCTTTGACTCTGATTTCCACCAGATTCCGGCAGGAAGCCAGCATCGATCCCACCTCCTTATCTGTCAGCGTCTCGTTGTGCGACAAGTCGAGCCTCCGGAGTCGCTGCATGCTCTGGCTGAGGAAGGTGAGTAGACCGGACTCCTTCTCCACCACGTCACAGTTCACCAGGGCGAGTTCTTCAATTGCCGCGCCGGCAGGAGACAGGGCGAGGGAGCGGAGCCCGTCTCCGGTTACGAGGCAGCAGCTGTGGAGGCGGAGGGAGGCGAGCCGGTGGCGGCGGAGGCGGTCGGAATCGCAGCCGTTCTCCGCCGCGATGGCGAAGAGATGGTCGTTGTGGAGGTCTAGAGGGAGGCGGAGGTCGAGGGTGTGGAGTGCGGCGCCGCGGCGGTGGATGAAGTGGTGGAGGGCGTCGCGGCTGCCGCCATCGTAGAGGAGGAGAGAGGTGAGGTCGCGACATCGGTCGGCGGCGAGGAGGAGGATGCGGTCGGCGATGGAGCGGCAGGTGCGGAGCTCGAGGCCGAGTAGGCCAGGGAGGCAGAGGGGGAAAGCGGGGGAGGAGGCGCATTCGCCGGTTCCTTCACAAGCACGCAACTGCAGCCACCGGAGGTTGCCACAGCGGCGCCAAAGCCAGGAGAGACCGCGATCTGAGGCGTAGATACCAGACAACGACAAACTCTCCATCGGCAGCATGACGATAGGGTTTTTGCCGCCGTCGTCATCATCATCGGTGAAGGGTTCTTGGGTAAGGGGGCGTTTGGGGCGGGAGCGGACCAGGGAGAAACGCTTGAGAAAGGGGAGGTAGGAGAGCCAGCAGAAGGAGAGGGGAAAGAGGGAGGCGATCTGGAGGGAGGTGAGGGAGGCGAAGGAGGTGGCGCAGGATTGAAGCGCTGAAGGGGAGACCGGGGCGGCAGGGATGAATCTTAATCGGGTGAGGCGGCGGGAGCAGGCGGCGGAAGCAATAGCGAACACTAGGGCATCGGTGCCGCCTGCCGCCTCTTCTTCCTCCTCGCGATTGGAGACGACGGTGAGCTCGGAGAGGAAAGAGTAGTGGGCGAGGATCGAGGAGAGAGATGGCAAATTAGTGAGATTCGAGGGGACGGCGAGAGAGAGGGAGGTGGTGGAGGAGCGGAGGAGGAAGAGCCACCGCTTGGAGACGAGGGAGACGGAGGGGGCGTCGGCGGACGGCAGTCGCCGGAGAATCTCCTGCACTAATTCATCGCAGAGCACCACATCCATCGCCGTCTCCGCTTTCCGCCCTCTTTCTCTGCGGGCTCCCCCACCCCGGGCCGCTTTTCTACGCGGAAGGCCAGAAGAGGGCAACGCGATGGCGGGCGTCCCCACGACGACCGCTATGCGGTCCACAAGAGCCGCGCGCTGGACTTTTGCGCCTGCCGCTAATGCCACGACGCGTACGTTGTCAGCTACCAGAACTCCGGTTTCTACGATATGATTGGGCAGTCAAAGGTGGGACCCGAAGGGTGTTCGGCTCTCATAAGATGAGAGGTGACGTGGATAAGGGCACTGTACTTACAAACTCGGGCGCTTCCGCGCCGGGACCAGATTTTACGGCAGTCTTGGTATATCACGCGGTACCTGTGCCGCGTAATATATCACGTGGCTAATATTAAAATAATATTAATTATAATTTTCAATAATTTTAAGTATGGTCTTTTGATATTTTTTAAAATAGACTCATTTTTAATGATGATGAAAATAAAAGGCATTTTTTATTATCATTAAAAATTTTAATTATTTAAAATTAATTAACAGTTATTTAATTTCGTGTGTATATATATATACACATGAAATCCCTTGTTCACTCTTCACTTTCTTTATCGATAACTTCACTCGTTAATCAACTCTACTACACTGCACCGTTTGTCTATCATCATTCATCTACTTCCCTGTTCATCTGCAGTGTGTTTCTCCATGTATGTGATGCACTTCTATTATCTATCTTTTAATTATATTGTCTACTATTGTCGTGTTATTATTTAAAGTTTAGACTTTAGTGTCAGTTTAGTTCCCATTCGAGTATCCAAACATCTTCCCCCTCTCTAGTGTCATTGTTATAGCATATAGCACATTGTAGTAGTTACCCAATTATAGCTGTTACAACATTTTGGTCTGTGATCTTAGCACGTTAAAACAGCTATAATTTCATAACCACTACAACATTATAGTATAATCACATTGTAGCAGCTACGATATTCTAGTTGCTATAACGTTTTGGTATAACCATATTGTAGCAATTACGATTTCATAATTACTACAATATTCTGGTTTGTGGTCTAAGCACGTTGTAGCATCTACAATGTCGTAGTTGTTATAACGTTTCGATCTGTGGTTTAAGCACATTGTAGCATCTACGATTTCCTAACTGCTACAACGTTTTGGTCTGTGGTCTAAGCATGTTGTAGCAGCTACGATTTTATAGTTGCTACAATGTTTTGGTCTAAGCACGTTATAGAAGCTACGATTTCGTAGTTACTACAACACTCTGGTTTAAGAACATTGTAGTAGCTACGATTGAGTAGTTACTACAATGTTTTAATTTATGGTCTTAGTACATTGTAACAGCTACAAAATCGTAGCAGTTATAATGTTCAGGTCTAATCACATTGCAGCAGTTAGGAAATATGTTCTAGTCTAACCAAGTTGCAACATTTATGATTTCCTAACTGCTATAATATTCTGGTCTAATCACATTGTAATAGTTACGATTTTGTAGTTGTTACAATGTTCTAGTATGTGGTCTAAGTACATTGTAGCATTTATAATTTTTTAATTGCTACAACGTTCCAGTCTGTGGTCTAAGCATGTTGTAACAGCTACAATATCGTAGTTGTTATAATGTTCTGGTCTATGGTCTTAACACGTTATAGCAACTATGATTTCCTAGTTGCTATAACGTTCTGCTCTAATTCAGGACATTATAGCTGATACAATTTAGTAGCTACTACAACATTGTATCCTCATTAGAACTAGTTATATATCATTTTATTATTTAAAACTAACATTTTAATGTATCACTAAGATATTAAGTATTTATTTTACATAATTAAATGATGTCTAATACTTCAACCTCCCATAGAAGTTCTATTTCTCATGCATATTGTAAGAAAATACAATAGAAAAGTAACGTCCACCGGTTTAAACCCTTCATATCATCAATACATCCAAATGACTGACAGACGGAGTTAATAAGTAGAAGTCCATTTACTTAGGTCCTAGACATATCAGAAAATGTAAACATCAGAGGTCTTATACAAAATATGTTTGACAATCGAGACTATCAAACTAAGTGTTTCATCTTTCAAAATCAGAAGATTAGATTCACAAGAAAAGATGTTGCACTGGTTGAAGGACTTCTAAATCATAACGATAAAGTTCCTTTGCATTTGTATATTGCTTCCATCCTACTCTACCTTCAACATTTCATAGATAGGGATTGTTCAAAGAATGAAGTAGAGAACATGTTGATCAACATCAACAAACAATCATCTCCTGAATCTGATCTTTTATTTTGTCAACTTGTTATTTTATATTTTTTTATAGCAGTATATCTAGACTACTTATCAAATCATTACTTAGTTGTGTAGATGATTTTAAAAATTTAGGTAGATATAATTTAGGTAGATGTTCAAGATCAAGCTGTAGAGGATGTTGAGGACCAAGTTGAATGTCATACAAAAAATAAACAACTTGCTCAAAGATAAGTATTTGTTGTTGATATGAGCAAGTTGATTGAAGAGAAAGAGACAAAAATAAGCGAACTTGTTGTTTTACTGGATAGGAGTGCCAATAATTCTGCAATTATCTTTGTTGAGGAGGACAAGACTATATCTAAAAAGGATAAGATATTAGCTATAAAAGACAAAATCATAGTTGAACAAGAAAATAAAATAGTAGAGCTCGAAAGTCTACTATAGAGCAAGGTATTAGAAGAGGCCTAAGTACTCCCTACCTCGGATAAATAGGTCATATGGCCTAATTCACCAAGAAATATAAAGATAAAAAGGTGTCCTAGAAAGAATCTTGGGTCACTATCGACTACCAATTTTCCATAAGCAAATAAAAGAAAGAGAACTAATAGTAAAGAAATGACTACAGTACCTATGCCTACTTAAGGGACAACTAAGGAAAAAGAGAAAGGAAAGAAGATTGTTCATCATGAAGATCTAGAAGCCCCTGTCCGATCATAAGAATAAAGATTGTTCCAAAGTGTGATTTTGCAAGATAGAGTCAATCTCAGATGCAATTGTCTCCTTCCATTGAGGTCTCTCAAAAGAGATTACTGCTTCTGAGTAACTTTGGGGATCACTTTCCAACATAAAAATAATAAAATTCATTCAGAAAGATTTTTCCACCCGATCTTTTTTTACTTTGTCTAAGTTCAAACTCAACTAGTTCATCTTCTTCTTCTTTGTCTTGTATTTCATATGTCCATTTTAAAGAGCGAGAATTCTCTTAGGTCTTATACGGAAACACATGTTCGGAAGAATGAGGTATTTCTGAATTCAATAATCAAGTTCTTATATATCTCCGATATTTAAAATTTATACACAAGGAACTTATAGACATTGTTGTTATGTACATATCTAATAAATATGCAATCAATAATTTTTTTATTATATCTTGATCATTTTTGGATTATGCATCAAAACTTTGGCCAAACATCCCCACACTCGCAAGTATTTATAGGATGATTATCTTTTGTTCCACAACTCATAAGGGATCTTGTCTATTTTCTTTCGGGGCTCCTTATTCAAGATATAGTTAGCTATTAACATAGCTCTGCCCCCCCCCCCTCGATAAATATTATGGTAGTCTAGAGCTCAATAGTAGAACATTCATCATTATTGGTGCAAGGAGCACCAGTCTGCCTCCAGAGTTTCGATATTTCACAATATACCTAGGTTTGATCAATTTAACCAAGAGTTGATCCAAACATGACCTAATGTTTGGATGTGAGTAAAGTCTAGTCAGGTCAATTTGACCAAAAGAATAGCGAGAAGTCCTAATCAGTTAAACCGGATAAGGAAGTCCTAGTTAGGTTGACCGAGCAGGAGAAGTCCTAATTGGGGGCTAGACAGGGAAAGTCCTAGTTAGAGGCTAGGTAGGAGAAGTCCTAGTTAGAGGTTAGGTAAAGGAAGTCCTAGTTGAAATCTAAGCAAGGAAGACTTGGTGAGTGAAGCTCGGTAGGAAGTCCTGGTGAGTAAAGCTGGGCAAAGAAGTCCTAACTGGATGTTAGGCAAGGGAAAGTCCAAATAGGTCAAGGGTGACTAGATGTTTGATAGGTGATAAATCTACCGAATGACTAATCCTAACTGGAGGTTAGATAAGAGAAAGTCCAAACAGGTTAAGGGTGATCAGATATTTGGCAAATGGGAAGTCTACCTATGGAAGTGACTAGTCCTAATTAAAAATTAGATAATGGTATGCCTAGTAGGTTAGACGTATAGGGTAAGGCTTAGGTAAGCCTAGTAGGTCAGATAGACTCCAAGTAAGACTTAGGTTGCTTGCATGTTTGTATGTTTATCTTGCAGGAACCAGAAGCTAGAAGCAGGACTGAAGAAGCATAAGAGAAGCAAACAGAAG
>JBBMKF010000112.1:4678917-4699924 GCA_037834155.1 Curcuma caesia
AAGTACATCATATCTAAAGTACATGGAAAAGATCATGAGGGCCCAAAATGAATAATATCATACCATTGTGGAGATATTTTAATTCCATCAGTACTAATAATTACGACAGAATAGAATTGTTGAAGTAGACAAAAATCAAATTTCTACAAAGTCGAGGTAATGTTCTCCTCTATCTTGGCCACAGCTTCTTGATTTATCTCCTCACATATGGTCGTGGGATTGATCGTGTAGATTATTTTTTTAAAATAATTTTTAAAGCATTTAAAAAGAAGTTTGAAATGAAATTCCTTCTTAAAATTTCAAACAGATTCGACTAATTTTCAAATTCTCAAACAATTTCCGAACCGGATCGGTTCGAACTTAGGCCGACAGGTCCATATGTAATTTGGCATCAACGATCCTCCGAAATCAGAACACGACAACCAGACGCAACCAACTCGATGGCCTTTCTTCTTGTGGCGGCAAGACGATGGCGCAAGCAACGGGCTTGTTGCACTTTCCTCGTGGCGGCGACCATTCAAAGGCTTCGCTGCTCCCCGTTTTCTTGCTTCTGAATTCTGATCGCAGGAAACTAAACAGGTGATGAATTGCTAGTTCTTTGTCCTTTTATTTTTTTTCGCTAAGAAAAAAGTTCGCCTTTTTGACTGTTCGTCTTGTCTTTGCTCTTCGATAGGGATCGATTTGGAGATGGAAGAGGCAGGAGCGACTTACACGGTGGATGATGCGCTCTTGTCCGTGGGGTTTGGAAAATTCCAAACCCTCGTCCTGGTCTACGCCGGGATGGGTTGGATCGCCGAGGCAATGGAAATAATGCTGCTTTCTTTCGTCGGTTCGTCGGTTCAAGAGGAGTGGAACATCGCTCCGAATAAAGAGAGCCTCTTGACCAGCGTCGTCTTCTGTGGGATGCTGGTGGGAGCGTTTTCATGGGGTGTGGTCTCGGATAATTATGGCAGGAGGTGTGCCGTTCTTCTGTTTGATTTTACGCTTGGTTTAAACTACATAAAACTACATCTTTAGCGTCTTTTTCTCTATTGGATGAGTAAATAATTTTCATGTGTGAAAAAAAACCTTTGGTGCATCAGCAAGAGTGAGAAATTAAGTTGGAAATGTTTAATTGAAAAGAGTCAATATTCAATTAGACCCAGGGACATATATAAACAAAGAGGCTTGATAAAAGCAAAATGATAAATTTTAAATAGTTTGAAAAATGTTTCATTCAGTAGCGACCTGTGTTAATAGATTTTTAGTAATTGATATTGTAGTGTTAGTAATTCCATGTGACCCTCACATGGTTGATGATGATGCCAATGTTGTCTTCTCCAAGTACAGTTGAAGCCTGTGGTGCATCACTATTTTTTGATTTATGGAGAAGATGACCATTAAATTCATATCTGATTATTATCATCTGAATTCAGGAAGGGTTTCCTCTTCACTGCACTTGTTACCGCTGTTGCTGGATTTCTTAGTTCATTGTCCCCCAATTACATATGCTTGCTTGCGTCTCGGTTTATTGTGGGAATTGGTTTGGGTGGTGGGCATGTGTTTGCTTCATGGTTTCTAGAATTCATTCCAGCTCCAAATAGAGGTACTTGGATGGCTGTATTTCAAGTTTTCTGGACTGTTGGCACAATTTTGGAGGCTTCACTTGCATGGGTATGGATAAATTTTTTTCTTGTTCTTTGACTCATAGGCTTATTTGCAAGCAAATTTAAGATTCTACCATGTGGATTCCAAATTATGACGAATATAGAGTGCAAAAAGAGGGGGAAAAGAACATTAAAATACTTGATTAAGTGGATGCAATATAAACCCCATGCATAATGCTGAATTGCCAGCCATGAATTGAGTTATGTTAATTTAGGGCACAAAAATTTGAAACCATATATTAGGTTAAAAAGCCTGGAAATGAGCAATGTAAAACAACCATTACATATACATCAAAAAGTGTAGGATATCTAAAAGAACTCTAGTTCTCAACATCTTAATTTGAAGCTTAGAGTTCTTATCTCTAGAGTCTCTGATGGCAATCAGAATTTTATCATGGATATTTTATTTCTTTGATTTAAAATGTTTGGTCCTTGTATTTCGATCAAGGGAGAACATCTATGCATTTTTTAGCAACTTATAGTATAGGACCCCCTATCAATTCATAAATAAGTCGGGAACTTAGTGATTTATATGTGGGTTATGGTAGTGTAGAACCATTTCATACTTGATTTATTTATCTAAATACAATGCCACGTTTTTCAGCACTGATTCCTTTTGCACATATGTGCAGTTTATAATGCCAACCTTAGGTTGGAGATGGTTACTTGCAGTTAGTTCTTTACCAGCATTTGTGTTGCTTCTGTTCTATAATATTGTTCCCGAGTCGCCAAGGTACCTCTCTATGAGAAGTAAAACTGATGCAGTGTGTATGTTAGAGAAAATGGCAAGAATGAACAAGATGATGCTCCCTCATGGCACTCTTACCTCTGATCCCAATAGTGGATTTGACAGAATTCATGATTCTTCTGAAATCACACCTTTAATCACAGACCAGATCTGTGAGATATCCATCACCAGCAAGGATACTAAAAAGAAAGTCAGCTGGACAAGTGTGTTTGATAAGCTTTTGTCTCCCAAAGTGGCCAGAACTACTCTTCTTCTGTGGGTTGCTTTCTTCGGGAATGCTTTTGCTTACTATGGAATTGTTCTCCTGACTTCTGAATTAACTATAACATGCAACTTGAATGCACCACTTTTGAAGGTTTTAAAGGATAACAGCTACAGAGATATATTTGTAACTACTTTTGCGGGTATGTATTCACAGATCTATCAGATTCATTTATTTGACAATGTTCGATGTTAATGTTAACACTGAAAATCCTTTTTAGAGCTTCCTGGACTTCTTTTATCCGCTGCTATTGTGGACAGGATTGGCCGCAAGCCTTCTATGTCGATCTTACTCTTCACAAATTGTTTCCTGCTAATTCCTCTGTTTTGGCATCAGCATGAAGTATTAACAACATGCCTATTGTTTGGTGCCCGTGCTTGTATCACAGGAAGCTTCGATATCCTCTGTATATATGCTCCAGAGGTCAGTATCATTTATTTGGAATCTCACTTATGAGTTCTCATTACTTCACCTCTCATCTGAAAAAATTGTATTCGGTTTGATCCTCAAGAAACAAGATGCCACTATGACTAAGGCCTTTTCATGCTCCATCTCATGCTATTTCAAGTAGCAGTTCCAATAGCTTACACTATTTCCTAGTATTTAAGTGACTAACTCTACATCTTTTGTAACTTCTGACCTAAATGATGCTATTTTACAGTAAGCTATTTGTGGTTGTATATTATTACCTCATAAAGGATAGGAGTTATATTACACCATATCTAATTTACAAAATTTGCTTTGTCACCGAAAATTAATTGCACAACAAATTTATTAATTTTTGTTAAACTATCTATCTGTTTATTGAAAAGTTAGAGGTATTATGGCAGGCACTAGTTTGTATATTTATATTCTTGACACTCCCCATCAAGTGTGGGTGTTCGAAAGGAACTAGACTGGCCCAGCTCCAACACACAAACTGGCTTTTGGATTAATTGAGAGCATATATATATATCCTTAGATGATAACCTCAGTTGGATTCAGACATATAGGACCTTCTGCTCTAATACAATGGAAAGTTAATTGATCAACAATTTATCCCCAAAGCATACACAGATGAACCATAGCAGTGATAATGATGTATCCTAAAAGTTCAAGCAGTTAGGCAAGGGATCCCTCTATGCATTTACATTCTTGACAACTTCATATTTTCCTTCAATCAATAAAATCTTCATCAGTGAACTTCCTTATTTCAGTTCTATTTCATATTCCTTTTCCTTCTGCTATCTCAGCATCATACTTAGAGTTTGAAATTTATGAATATGGAACAAAATCCACTATTCTTTTGTTCTTTCTTGATGCAGGTATACCCGACCTCACTACGCACAACTGGTGTTGGAGTCGCAAACGCAATCGGTAGAATTGGGGGCATGATCTGCCCACTGGTAGCTGTTGGGCTAGTGAAAGGCTGCTATCAGACAGCAGCAATTTCATTCTTCGAGATCGTTATATTCCTCACAGGGTTGGCAATTATGTTCTTCCCTTTGGAGACCAAGGGCCGTCGACTAAGTGACACTCTATGAGCACTAGTGCAAGTTCGATATCAAATGCCATGAACATAGCTGCACTTGGGCGATTTCTGAAGCTGCTCTCTGTTTTTCATAATTGTAACTGCCTCTAATTGGTCCAGTGCTTGAATGTAGATGATTTTTGGACTACTGTGCAGATTTGCTCTGCAGCAACTTGTGAATATGCAATAAACATATTTGAGATTTGTTGTTATGAGCCTGAAAGAACTATACTTGGTTTAGTATCGAAGTTGGATTTATTTAAGTTATTTAACTGCAAAATCTTTCATTTGTTATAGCATTGGAATCTCGATGGATGAGGTTCTTATTCCAATCAGAAGAACAATGAGATGTCAAAGATATTATCTCCTTTGGCTCTAATGGTTGGATTTCCAACTCTTATCATTATCATTAGATCCTAAACAAAAGATATTTATGTTTCTTGAAGATCATTATATGTGTTTGTTAATTTTATAAATAAAAATTATAAAATATTTATGAATAATATTCACAAATAAAATTATAAAATATCAATTATAATATATAATTCTAATAATATTAGTATTTCATATCTGATCAACATTATTAATAACATTATATTATATGAATATTTCATATTATAAATTATCAATTTTATATTATAGTAGTAATTATTATAATGACGTAGTAATAAGTATGATTTTATAATTATTATAATAATATTAAAAATAAATATAATTTTGAAAAAATAAAATGTAAAGAGGTTGAATTTATAATAATAAAAAAAGCTCTTTCGGCTTAAAATCTACCAAACTTAAGTTTTATGCGTGACGCTGTCGTCACTTCTCAAAACCCCCAAATCCTTCTAATAATACACAGCGGGGAAAAACCCTACCTCCTATCCTATTTCGGCGACGGAGCACCTCCGGCGCAGTAATGGAGCAGCCTCCGATCCCGACCGCGTCGTCGGTCGCCGAGGCCGCTGGAGGCAAGGAGAGCCCCAAGCCAAGGAAGCGCTCGCTCTCCCCCGAGGAGATTCTCGCGCACTATGAGTCTCAGGGCTTGAACTCCCGCGAGGCCGCCCTCCAGGCCGTCGGCGATCTCCAGGCGCTCCTCTACAGCGCCCTCCCCTCCTCACGCGGCAGCAAGAATGATCGCCTCACCGCCGACTCCCTCCGCAAGCTCGACAACGCCAACGCCCGCCTCGCCATCCTCGACGCCAAGCTCGACTCCAAGCCCGACATCGGCCAGTCCTTCGCGATAGGACTCGCCTCCGGCGCACTCCTCCGCGGCGCCGGAGCCGTCCTTCCGCACGTCATCGGCAGCATCCGCAGCATCTGGAACTCCGTTGATGCCGCTACCAAAAGCTCCTCCTCTGCGCCTTAGCTCACAGGGTACTGCCTCCCTACTTCTCCCGTTTCTGAACTTGAGCAATAAAAATTCCATCTTGATCGCTTGAATGCTTAGCCAAGTAAGTAGGCTTGTGAAATTCCTCTCCAGAATCGTTCTGATCACAGTACCTTTGCGTTGTTGCCAGTAGGAACAAGATTTGCACAAGATTCACATGAATTACTGTCATTACTTGTTCAGATTCAAGTAATCTTAATCTAGCGAGAATTTCTTCCTTTTCTTTTCAATGACTAAATCAATGCTTACATTCTCGTTCATTTGTTTCTCTTCTAAATCTGCGGCTTCTTCCAGACAATGCTTGCTTGCAACACCTTAAAGCTGCTAGCTGATTATATGCAACACAACACCACATAGCAAGAACATCTCTTATCCAATTGAATGCCAACTTTAGTCACAATGACATTCATTTGTTGATACCTACTTTTAAATATTCTATTTTTGAATTCATTTAGACTAAATAGTCATTTTTTTTAAATTATCACCTTAATTATCGCATTCTCTCCTTAAGGTGATCTTCTTATTTGCTTCTTCTCAAACTCTTCCCAATCCATTCTCTTCTTTAACATTCCTCTAGATTTTGGCTAAGGTTTCTATCATCTTCATTTTAGGGTTTTCCTTGCCGTTAAGTTACATCTTTTTACTCAAGATTCTCTCCACTATATCTAGGGTGGTAAACAAGTCGAGCCGAATCAAGTTATATGATGTTCAAACTTGTTTGATAAGATAACCAAGCGAGGAACTAAGTCTAAAAGGAATAAGTTTTTGAAATGATTGATCAATTTTGACTTGGTTTAGTTTGAGTTTGATTCAAGTTTGAGCATAGTTTGTTTATATATTATCAAACTTTTAATTCAAGTTTATTTGATTGTTTGAAATTTTTATATTTTAAATGGATAAAAGTTTTATTGATGAATTTATAAATATTATTCACAAACATTATTTATGAATATTGTTCACGAACGTTGTTAAAGAGTTAAACATATATGTTCAAGTTTATTTAATTTAATAAGTTAATCAAATTTATTTATTTAATTGATTATATATATATTAAATAAATATAAATAAACTTTTATTAAATTGATTATTCATGAATGTTCTGTTCATTTACAACTCTAATTGTATTTAGCAAAAGTAGATATTTTTAAAGTTAATCTTTATTTGTTGCTATTGCAAAAGAAACAAATATTTCTTTTTTATTTTTCCTAAATGTGTTCTTATAGCAACCAGTGTAGTTCTTTGTACTTAACTATTTATTTTTAAAAACTTGAAGATTTTAGTGATCACCTTTTGATGGAAATTCAAAGTAGGCCCGTCATTACTGTTTATTATTATTTTAATTAAACTAAATGCTAGTATTATAGCTAGAGGATTTAAAAATTTAAAAAATTGTTTTTTAAATATAAAAATATTTAAATAATAATTTATTCTGACGTGGTCCCTTTTGGCAAATTATTGCTCCCTTGGAAAAAGTATTCCCAACACAATTTTCACCATCGTACAATCCTTAAATGTATACCACTGGTTGAGTCTCCTCCTGTCCAATCACAAGAAGGTCTGAAAACGGGTACGAAAAGGCAGTCCACGCGTACTGGGATAAAAAGATGTTTTGCATTTTTAGAAAATAAATTAAGATATTTCAATTAAAGGATCTGATAATTTCCTCCTTCAAATTCAAAAGCATGTAACAAAGACCGTGCCTTTTTGGGTTCAGATAAGTTTTAGAGAAAATTTCATTTTAACCATCATTTTTAAGTTTATTGTTAAAACGAGTTTCAAACTTTAGGAATTATTATTATTATTATTTTTTATCATTTTGTTATTCAATTATCATTAGTGCTCAGTATTATTTGTCATTTAACAGTGTTAGTGATTATAAATAGAAAAATAAAAGTTTGTAAATTTTGAGGACAATTTTAAGGTGGTGTTGTTTGCAAAAGCTGAAAAATCATGGGGTAAAAAAAAATCTCTAGCTTTAAAAGAGCTTAGAGGAAATAAGAGAGGTGGGCGAGCCGTCGGATGCGATGAATTTGGAGGCGGCGTCACGGAGGAAGCGGGAGGTGGCCGTTCTGGGTTTAGCCGATGCATGCGGCGATGAGATGCCGGTTCCGAAGGAGGTAGAGGTTGACAAAGTCGCCCCTGCGGCCGTCAAGCTCGGTTTCCAGGGCCCCGATATTGGAGTCGCGTTCAAGGTTTGTCTTTTTCACCGATTATTTTTGTTTTTGTATTCTTCCATTTTGATCCGATGGTTTTTGGTTCTTGCCCTTTGATTACTCTTGTTCTTCTGGTCAGAGTCGCCTTGCTTTCGATTTAAAGATCTTTTTTTTATTCTCAATCGGCTGGTGTAATGAAGGATCTCGTTCTGTTTTCAGATCCTAAGCGCAAGGTTTCGTCTTTTTGACTTTTCTCTTTGTTTTGTCACTCCAGGTTGCACTTTTTTCGAGTTCAAATCGTTTGATTTCCAATTAGTCATGGAGATCTTACTTTTGTTGCCATTGGCCCTGCGTTGAGAACGTACTGTCCTTGTTCCTTTTCATTTATTACGACTGTTCTTCATGGTAAAGTGATCAAATCCCCTTTTGCTTGAGTTTTAGTATTGCCTTTTTATGCATCTCCAAGTTTAAAAACCTTCCTTTAAGTTATAATATGCTTTGTTCTTATTTTCTAACATCTATTTTGACACGATCTCTAACCAGAGATAGACGCTGTATATTCCTATGCTTATTTTAGCACTCCTTATTTTGGGTTGTACTCTCGAAAAATTATTTCATTATTTTGACACTCACTGTTGTGGAAAAATTTGAATATATACACGTAATCGTTTTCCACTTTAGGTTGTGGTTTAATGGATGTAATTTCGGTCGCTTGTTTTGTTCCAGAACTTCTTCAGGCGTAGAGAAGTTGGCGAATTTGTTAGCGGAGCATTAGCTGGTGCTATGACTAAAGCTGTTCTTGCTCCTCTAGAGACTATCAGGTCTGGTTCTTCCTGTTTGACTTTATTTTAGCATTTTTAATAAACAAATAGTCGCATTTACTTAGCTGTGATAGATCTGATTACATATATACGTGTTATTTTGGGGAAGTTGGTTCTTGCTTGGGATATAGATTTGCACTATTTGATGAAACTTATTGTACCAGCTATCTAGTGTGGGTAATAACATCATACTAAGTAAAAATTTGTAATTAACTGATAAGTATAGTTCCATAAAGTTTTAACTGTGGCCACTGATAAGGTTGACTAGTTTCAAAATGTTACTGCCGCTGTTAGTAGAATCAGTTACTATTATGTTATACATTTTAGTACTAGAGATGTCTAAAACTACTCTGTGCAGCAATTTGTTCATCGTTTTTATATTTTATATTTTGCCTTTGAATCTTGATGCTTCTCGAATTGTGTCTATATTACTGAAAGATACATCCCAGGGGTTAATTGTGCAATTCGTATCACAATTTTTTTTTTTGCAAAACTATTCAAAGTTGGTCTAGATGCTCATGTGTCGATGAGCTAAATTGTTTTTGCTGTCTAATGATTTATTTTTATTGTAACTTCTCAAGAAGCTGCTGTCTTGTATCTTCTTTTTGTTGCTATCGGATTTAATTGAATAGCAAGCATATGCAGTTTCAAAATGGGAAGCTATGTCAGTGACAGTTGATTTTGTTTTTCATGATTTTGTTATGGATTTCATCTGAAGTAGATTGGACACCAATGGCACTGTTGCAGGACGAGGATGGTAGTCGGAGTTGGATCCAAGCATATTGCTGGTAGCTTTCTAGAAATTATTGAAGAGAATGGTTGGAGAGGGCTTTGGGCAGGAAACACTGTTAACATGCTCCGCATAATACCTACGCAAGCAATTGAGCTTGGTACATTTGAATGTGTAAAACGTACTGTGACATCTGTACAAGAGAAATGGAAGGAGGATGGAAGCCCAAAGCTAGAGATTGGCCCAATGAATCTAGATTTGTCCTTTCTGTGTATGTCTCCAATTGCGGTTGGTGGAGCTGCTGCTGGTATTATAAGCACAATCATCTGTCATCCTCTTGAGGTTCTAAAGGTATATTAGATCATGATGCAAAAGCCAACTTTCCTTCATTTGCTGTTTTAAAAATATTAGAAAATTTTTCCTGGGTGAGAAGCCCAGTTAAACCATTGCTGACAAATACTTTTCCTACTTTGTTATGTTGTTCGCTTAGATTTGCAGTTCTTTAAGAACTCCATGTTGGATTATTAACATGCCCCGATGTCTTTGTGTTTTGATACACTAAAGGGTGAATGTTTTCATTTAATTATACACAATTTTGCAGATATAACTTTTTATAGCTCAGAAAATTTGTATGGATTGATGGCTTTTTTTATGTTGAGAAGGATCTATTAAACCTACTTATATATTGATTATCTTGTGATGGTGATAAATTGCTGTACCTATTAGCTGAGTTTCAGATAGATGAGAAAATCCGCTTGTTTAGCTCTTACATAATTGCAGAATCATAGTTTCTGAATCGACGACTAGGTTACAAATTATATTGTTCAATCAATTTGTTTCTTTAACAAGATATGGCTCTATACTTACCTTGTGCAAAAAAAGGACAAGATATGGCTCTAAGGGAGGTTGTCAGCTGCTGTGTTTCTGTTCTTGATCCCTAATACTTGTTGTGCACAATTCCTTTCTCATCAAAATAAAACAGACTTCTTTGGATATGTTTCATTTGGATATGATGGAATGTGTTTCTGTTTCAGTAAATGTTAGTGTTTCCAAATAACAATGAGTACCTTCTTTTAATCTGTTGCTTTGAGGTACTATTTTTAACATGGATACATTTGCTCATCTTACTTTATGCCCAACAACAATTACAGGATCGCTTGACTGTGAATCGAGAAGCTTACCCCAGCATCACTCTCGCGCTTACTAAGATATATAAAAATGATGGGATTGGTGGTCTATATGCTGGCTTATCGCCAACATTAATAGGCATGCTTCCATACAGTACATGCTACTACTTCATGTATGATACCATGAAAACTCATTACTGCAAATCCAAGCAGAAGAAGTCGTTGAACCGTGCAGAGCTGCTGTTGATAGGCGCTCTTTCTGGTATGTATTCTATACAAGTAACTCAATGAGATTATCGTCGCATATATTAGTTTGCTCAATAAATTGTTGCATTTGTCACTCTTTAACTGTGACAGAAAACAGTTAGCTGACTGCAACCAATTTTTATCGTCAGGTTTTGTGGCAAGCACAATCAGCTTTCCACTTGAAGTTGCAAGAAAGCGGCTAATGGTCGGATCCCTGAGAGGAAAATGCCCACCTCACATGGCGGCCGCATTGTCTGAGGTTGTTCGCGAGGAGGGCTTGCTGGGCTTGTACCGAGGTTGGGGAGCCAGCTGCTTGAAGGTGATGCCTGCATCAGGAATCACTTGGATGTTCTATGAAGCATGGAAGGAAATTCTGCTGGCAGACCAACCTCATATTTAATTTAATTCGCGAAAACGATTCTTGCCATAGTTGCTCATTATGATTCCATCGCGGCTACTCTGCGGAGGGTGATGCTTGTTGTTTTTTTTTCCTCGCAATTTCACCTGCTGCAGATTGAGAAACAAAAGAGTTCTGATAACATCATATTGTAGACTGATGATGAAAAATTTTGACTCTGTCATTGAATCTGTAGACTTTGTTTCTAATGTATCGATTGCTTTTTGAATGAAAAAAAAAAAAAGCTATGTTCTTCTCATTCGTGTTCAAGCATTTGCACTTCCATTGTGATGTGTGTTGGATTAACACTGAGCCAAAGATTCGTTAAAAGTTTGATAATTTGATGAAGATTAACGCTTTTATAATCAGATCAAATGCAGTTATTCCTAACTGTTGAAGTTTTCTTCATAATGTTCAACATGATAAACAAAGAAAAGACATCAAAAATTATATTACAGCTTCAATTGTTTTGGAAAATGATTTAAGCTTGTTCTTCAAAATAGTTAAAAGCTTACAAAATAATCTGATAGAACTAGTATTCAGTTAAAATCGAATTGAATTGAACCGAATTAACTAAAAACTGAATAAATCGATTTTTTTTTTAACCAATCAAATTTTCCAATAAAAATCGAATAAATCGAACCGATATTTTATCGGTTAATTCAGTTTTTTACCGAATTAACTAAATTAACCAAATTTTTTAAATATTATGAAAATTTTACTAATTAATTAGGAATTTATAAATTTAATTATTTAAAATTTATAAATTATTTTTCTAATTCAGTTTATTCCGTTTAATCGAATAAGGAATTTTAAAATCGAAATCGAATTGAATTAACTAAATTAATTAATTTTTTAAAAAAATTAAAATTCTAAAATAATTGAACTAAATTTTTTATTCAACGGATTCAATTCACTTATTTGATTTAACTGAATTTTTGTTCACTTATAATCTTTTGTAATCTTTTGTGGTCTCCCAACAATGTCGTTGCCCAATTCACCGCCATCTCTCATTGCTCTCCGAAAATAATCAGAAACTCAAAATCTCACACCGATAAAAGAACACTTGATGAACTGTTCTCTTCTCTCTCTCTAACCTCAAGAACAAGAAGAAGGTTGCAACGAACAAGAATAAACTACCATGGCCGCACTCACCCACCCTCCCCTGCTCCTCCTCCTCGCAGCCGTGGCGTCCCTCGCAGTGGCGGCCGTGTCGGAAGACCCTTCGTCGCCGAGCACACTTCAGGAGAACTGCGCGCACACGCCCTTCCCCGAGTTGTGCGTGACGCACCTCTCCTTGATGCCTGAGAGCCACACCGCCGACGCGCACAACTTCGCGGAGCTCGCGATCCGCGCCGCCGCCTCGACGGCCTCCAAGACCTCGGCCTTCATCGACAACACCCTGGAGGCCGCCGTCAACGACTCGACGTGGCAGCAGTGCCTCAACGACTGCGCGGAGAGCTACATCGACGCGGTGGAGCAGCTGGACGACTCGACGGGCGCCATGGAGTCGAACAAGTACCCGGACGTGAAGCGCTTCGTGGCCGCGGCCGTCACCGACGTCGAGACCTGCCAGGAAGGCTGCAAGAGCGCGGTGTTCCCGGAGAAAACCAAGGTGGCGGAGATGAACGAAGAGGTCAAGAATCTGTGCGCCGTCGTTCTGGACCTCGTCGGCCGCCTGCCCAATTGACTGCTCGTCGATCACGTAGACGACGCCATTTATCTATCTACATACATGCATGCATGCGATCGTAATTCCTGTCTTACAAACCTTTATTGCGAGCTACCAGTGATCATTGAATTCTTTTGATCGATTGATCTCGAAGTATCAGTGAATCGCACTTTCGATTATAGATCTTGAATTACTTTGTAATTCAACGAATTTTGTATAACGATTTTGTTATTATATCGGGCCGCTCTATAATGGGCCCCATAATGGGCCTTTGGATCCAAACAGACTATTTAAGGAAGAGAGGGATCGCGTGGATGTGGGCATTCGGCCGCCGTCGCTGACTCGTTGCTTCACCGCCGAAGACGATTCCACAGAGTTCAGCGGAGGTGGAGAGGGAGAGAGAGAGAGAGGGAGGGATGCCGACGCTTACTTGTAACGCTTGCAACAAAGAGTTCGACGACGAGGCGCAGCAGAAGCAACACTACCGGTCCGAATGGCACCGCTACAATCTGAAAAGAAAGGTGATGGATTTTACTTGCCTCCTAGGGTTCGGCTTCCGACGCTCCGGATCCTGTAGTTGATCAAAATTTTTTTTCTTGCTTTCATATATCGGAGTTATGGGGCTTCGTTAAGATTGCGCTCCTTGATCTTTGGCGTTCTCTGTTTTGTTGAATTCTTTCACATGAATAGGACGTGTGATCCAGAACAAAATGGTTTTGCGGCACTTTCCGGAATTGCCAGACTGCAGAATCCTTATTTTGTATTGTGCAGTGGAAACAAAGTTTTGAGGGTTGTTGTGGTTTTGAAAGATAGTCTTGTAGGTGACTTTCTTGTGGAGTGCCTACCATGAATTTTTTGGGGGGATAAGACATTCCAAACTTGACCAGTGAATTATCTCAGTGGAATAAGTCACTGGTACGTTAACGGATGCTTGGATTATGTTAGCTGTTATCCCAGAAATTGGCTATTTGCTAGTCTTCACTTTGAATAAATATCTTGATCTTTTGCTTTTCTTTGCTTGTCCCATGGCCGAAGTGTACAACATGTATAAAAATACTAATGTGCTTGTCTTTCACAGGACCTTCCAGGTTTTTGTTAAAGTCATCAGAGAATATGGTAGCTTGGTAGTATTATTATAATAATATTTGATATCTTTGGTTTTGGGTATGCAAATTTAATCATATGATTTGTGTACAAAGATGCGAGTGATATAACTAAAGGATAAACTCTGAATCAGCAGAAAGTGTCCTTGCTAATAGAGTTTCAGCTCAAATCTTTGACAGTCGTATTAACCATAGTAAATAGTATTTTTTAAAATAAAGTTATATTAAAACATCCCCGCATGCAAAAAAAAAATGTTAAAAATAAACTTGGTGGCATATGTCTCAGGTTGCAGGAGTCCCAGGAGTAACAGAAGAGTTATTCCAAGCTAGACAGTTAGCTCTTGCTGAAGAGAATAGCAAGTTGAGTGCAACACCAATGCTCTATGGATGTGCTCTTTGTGGCAAGGAATATAGAAGTTCAAAGGCACTAGCTCAGCATCTTAAATCACGAACTCATGCTATGAAAACATCAGAGGAGGTGGGCCCTTCAGCTGCAGGCATCACTACTATAAAACCATATACCCCGCGAACATCAAATAAAATAACTAGTAAGGCTCATGTTATTGGAGAAAATGAGGATGTTGAAACAGATGAGAGTGAGGATGAATGGGAGGAAGCCAATCCTAATGACATGGACATGGCTTCCGAATCTTTGTCATATTTGCATGTTGGGGAAGGCAATGGTGCTTCTGATGATGAGCAAGTTGATGTCATCGATGAAGAATTGGATACTTCTTGTTGCTTTATTTGTGATCAAAAGTATGAGAGCGTAGAAAGTTGTATGGTTCATATGCACAAGCAGCATGGTTTTTTCATACCTGATATTGAATATTTGAAGGATCCCGAGGGTCTTCTTACATATGTTGGTCTCAAGGTGGAAATTTCATTTGCTTTTCGTATGTTCAATATCCTACTTCCAAAATTTCTTCCACTGGAAAAATCATTCTCTCTTATGGCAGGTAAAGAGGGATTTTACATGCTTGTACTGCAGTGACAGATGTCTTCCCTTCCAAAGCTTGGAAGCTGTAAGGAAGCATATAATTTCTAAAGGTCATTGCAAATTGCGTTATGGAGATGGTGGTGATGATGAGGATGTGGATTTGGAAGATTTCTATGATTATAGCAGCAGGTTTATCTCCTGGGCTGATTTAATGATTTTGGCTTGTTTTTTAATCATCAACATCATCATCAAACCATGATTTATCCCAACTATTTGTGGTCAGCTATATTTTAAAATAATAAAACAAGATAAAATTTATTTAAATATAGATGATGATATAGTAGAAAATAGAACCTAATTATGTAGAAGGATCCATATAGTTGATCCCACCTAGTGAGATAATGCTTAGTTGTTATTGTTGGTTCTAATTTTATATTTGATCCATTTGGAAATCAATCAAGTGCAAATCAATCAAGTGCTTGTGATCACAAATTATGTTTATATAAGGACCACACAATCAATATTCCACCTTTTTTATGTTTTAGGTTGTTTCCTTTGACATTCATGTGTGCCTTCTACAAGTGACTCCCTAAATCTACCAAATGAATAAAATGATGCATCAACTGGACTATTAGGGAGTCGTGACTCGACTTTTTTGATGTATTCTGAAAAAAAATTTATCAGAAGCTAAAGAAATGACTGATATAGAAATTATGTTAAGCTCATTGTTGAACTTGCCACAAGAAAAGGCAAAACTGAAGGATGATTACCTAGAAAAATATTTTGAACATAGTAGTGTTATGAGATAAGTGACTATTTGAGTATTTGTTTTATCACTTGAACATGTTGATTATTGTGAAAACAAATTCTTCCCTATCTTTGTTCACTATCGGTCTTAAATTAAGTTGATGCTAATATGAATTTATAGCAACAACAAGCCGTCTTACTTCTAATTTGGTCAGTTGCATGAATTTTATCCTTCAATTGAACTCTGTATAGGTGAATGTTTAACAGTAATACCCATGTCTTGTAAATAATTTTTACATCAGCTAAAGTTTTCACCCTCTGGCTCTTATGAATTTACTGTTCCATTCAAATCATATAAGAATCTGTTGATACTCTTTGAACATGCTTGTACTATATTAATCTAGTTTCTCAGATTTTATCATCTCGCTACATTTAATTTCTTTTGCATAATAATTTTTTGCTTTTTTTTCTTTTCTATTAACCATGCACATCCATCTTACTATTCTCATATCCACTACACCATTATTTTTTTAAAAGAAAAATTGTAATTTTTTTGCATATTAATGTTGTTTTACATTCTATTCAATTTGAATTTGCTCTAACTGAGATTTATTTTCGACATTTAATTGTTGTATGCTTTTTGCTAGTTATGCGGATGCAGATGGTAAACAATTGATGTCAGTAGAAGACATGGACAATAGTGTTGAACTTGGGAGTGGAGGTGTTGAACTCATCATAAAACAAAAAACAGAGACTGGTGTGCTTGTTCGAACTCTAGGATCTCGAGAATTTCTTCGTTACTATCGCCAAAAACCACGGCCATCTCCTACACGTGAAATTGCAATGGCTGTTTCTTTAGCAACAAGGTACTGACACCTTTAATTTTAGATGCATTTGGAAAATTTTTCGTTGCTTGGATTGACATTGTTCTACAAAAAAGTTTTTCTCTGCCCAGTTTCTTGATCCACTTCTTGATGACATTGTTTCTCTGGATGTTTTGAAGTTTATTGATGGATATTATTATCTTAGGATTTTATGCTATGTACTTGCTTAGATTTTGTGGTCCCTTGGATTTTTGATATGTTAACAGCATGATATCTAACAAGGTATCATGGCACTCATCTTTGACTCTGACATGCTTTTGGATGACTGGATATCTTTGCTATGTGCTTGCTTGGATTCTTTGGTTGTTCATTGTGTCGGTACGCCAACAATCTATGAGATCTAATAGGGCATAATGGTGTTTATCTTTGCATTTGACAATGCTTTAAAAAAGAATGGAAGATCTGTTAGTTAAGGCTTTGTCTAAGTGACAATTTTGGAAACTGCTGAATTGTAATTGAATAATTAAACTTGATCTTTATTCAAGTTGCCATTTGACTGTTCTGAATTTTTTTTGTATAATATTAAACATAAGAAAGTAGAAGCTTAACCAATTGGTATCTTTTGACCTTTTTAGTTTGATTTAAAATGGTTCTTTTTCCCATTGCTTCCCTGGTTGTTAGCCATTTGATGGCTTAGACTTTATTTGGGTCGTTTTTTTGTTGAATTAATTGTAGTATAATTTTTTTTTAAAGAAAGCCAAGGGGCTAGACAAGGAGAAACATATTGAATATAGACTAGATGGTGGCTAATGTATAGTGTATCTCCCCCTTTCGCTCTGAAAGTGAATACATATAATGCGAGAATCAATTGTTTATTGGAACTATAAAGATCAATCAGATATGACTGATTGGAGAGTGAGCAGACATTTGGACATTTTGAATGTACAACAGTAAAAAAAAGTGGCAAGTCCCAACTAATTGGTGTTGCCTTTTGAATCTTATCTCGCCATTAAACTTTATGAAGTCTATCACTATATCCAACATTTTTAATCCACTAATAAAAATAAGATGTGAATTATTACATTAATTTTTTTTCGCAATTCTTAATCTCCTGAGTAATTGGATTGGTATATGCTTAGCTTCTTGCATTTGTGATGATTCTAGTTCTTCAAGGCATTGACTGGTATATAGCTATCATTCATATTTCTACTCTCGTTCTTATTATTTCTTCTCAGTTGGACATATGACCACTACTTTATGTATCTAGATTCATGCTTTTTTATTGTGTATCTGATAATTATTTTCTATTTTCAATTATATTCAAGTATACTGCTGTCTTTTCTGCTGATCAAGGAATTTGATTTCAAAAATCATCTTTAAGTCTCAACCTCAGTTTTTTTGTTTATTTTAAAGGATTCCTGATTTATTAATTTCCTCTTGTTTTGTGTTTTTTTACTTTGTTTTTTTTTTGAGTACGTATATCTATCTGACAATTGATTGTTGCTATCTGGAATCGAATTTGAAATGAAAGTCATTCACCATATTGAGTGAGGCGATTTGTTATCTAAGCATTCTTTATTTTTAAAGCTTTATTCTGTTTCCTTTTAGTGACGGAAAGAGGTGTTTCTATAAGAAACAATCTAACAAGAGGCATCCCTGCAGGTATCGAAGCATGGGCTTGGCAACTGTACAATCGAAGGAGCCAATTGTTAGGATGAAAGTTATGAGGGAGATAAACCGGCGTGGAATAGAATCTATGCGCTCAAAGATTGGAATGAAGAGTAACGTCATTAGAAATCTCCCTAAGAATGTGCCATATTAAGGTAGAGAGAGCCTTTCTATTTGCTTATAGCAAAATTTGCATTACATGTTAAGAACGTAATTCATATTTGTGTGGTTCTGTTTGATAGATTTTATTCTTTTTGTTATATGCTGTAGTATTTATGATGGTTCAAACTATAACATAATAATTAACATCAGCACGGCCCTGTACTGAGTCCTGCATCAACTGACCTCTATTATTTTCTTTCTAATTCTTATTTCCTCTACATGCATATATTAGCCGCATGGAAGGCTGGATTGATTTTTGAACCTTTTTTTTTACACACTGGATTAAGTGGAGTCAGAAAGGTATTTTGGTTTTGGTTTTTCTCGATCCCACTGGTCCAGTTTGAGTTTTATAACTATGCTTGGCATCATATCATAGCATGCCAGATTGGGTTGGCCTGTCGGACTAGAAAAAATCAGGACTCACTTAGCTAATAATCTGAAGTTGTATGCTTAAAAACGTACAGAACTCATTCAACAATCATCAATTTGTCATTCAGTCTGAGGAAATGAACTAGGAAATCATGAATGTGAGATGTTAATTTTTGTTCACTGTGTAGATATGATTATATGAATAACTGTAAGATCAATCCACTGAATTAGCAGAACCATTTCCTAGTCTACAATCTCAGGGCTATAGAGAGTACAAATGATATGAATGTAGATGTTATCAGCAGGACAATAACTTTGCAAAAAACCAAAGTTGTAAGTAAATTAACAACTATAACATTAATTCATCAGTGTAGCATTAATTCTTGTAACAGGTAGGAAGAAACAAAATTGCTTTAAGAACAGAGCACAAAAGCAAAGGACAAGTCTGAAACTGAGACCGGAATGTATTTGAAGTTCCACACGGTCAACTCGGTGACCTCTGTGGAATGCTCTTGCGCCGGTGCCGCTTTTCCTTAGCATGGTTGCCTTCCTGCACATGAGTTACCTCTGTTTCGCGTGAAGGAACCCCTTCAAACTCAGGTTTCTCTACCTTCTCCATCACTTCATTCTCCCCCTCCTCTAAATCTTCCTTAATTATCTTCTTAGGCCTTCCTCTTTTCTTCTGTAGGTGCACAAAATCCAAACCATCCTCACTTTCCCTCGCTACTATCTTCAACTTTCTTTTCAGCTCATTGCCCTCATCCATGGTATGACAGTTGCTAACATAGGCTTGTTTTTCAGTAAGATGGTTTAAGATTTGAAGAGGAGTTTCAGTAAGATGGTTTAAGATTTGAAGAGGAGATTTAATGACACCTGCTGTGAAACCCATTTATGGATCATAGTGGGTAGGGCAATTATAAAAAGGTAAGGTGGTGGTTCAATATGAAACCAACTCCAAGTGCATGAAAGTGTTCTGGTTTGGATTGTCTTGCTTCTAATTATAAATGAGAAGAATTATCTCTAAAAATTGCACTCAGATTCTGAACCTACAGAGAGTTCTATCTATCCCAAATAAAGTTCCCTCATTGATGTCTTAACCTGTAGCACTTAAAGACAGTTCAAACTTGCTTATAGGTCAAGTTCTTTTTGGGTGAGATTAACTTTCATTGAATGTATGGTTGGTGCAATGTTTAGCCTACTCACTCACATACATATACAGATAGAAGCAATGAATGCAAGGACTAAAACCAGTTAGCTAATGACCTACATGATCATCCCACATTCATTAGAGGGACCTTTTACTTCTAAATGTCACTCTATTGACAAGATCTAGAAAAGGAGTTCATTGATGAATACAAACAATTTACTGTCTTGAACAGTCCTTGAATGAAGCAGGTACATTTTGGCGTTGTTTATCTAACCGAGATCATACTATTTGCTGTACCTCCTTCCTTTGGTTTTTGCTCATATCTTGCTCATTGAACATGTTCAGTACTTCTCTTATTGTTCATGTCTGAAATTCGCCATGTTTTTGGTTGTGTCCAATAGAGTTGAAACAAACATCGACCATGCATCTCATCAAACCTTCTCGCATGTTCCAGTCAACCAAGAACACTCAAACTGCAGGGTACCAGCTCAGAAACCCACCTAGTGCATGAGCTCCAGGAGGCTCAAGTACCAGCAGCAGAGTCAATACTCCAAGTCAAGTGGCATGAAAGATTTTGAGAAGGTAGAAGCCCAGTTTGGCTACTCAGTGGGTTCATTATTGCTAATCCCACGCACACACATGCACAAATGACCATCACTCTTCAAAAGCTTCTGATTTTCATTGAAGCTCAGACTCTGTCAAAGCTTGCTTGTGGTCCACCAACATAGTTCTCTGTCCAACATCTCTAAATTTGCATATGAACTGCATGTGATTATGACCTCGCATTGGTCCCAATTAGCCAATAAATATTCCTTCTGCCATGTTATACCTAGTGAAAGATTGCATTCATCCTCGCATCTTTGAACCAAATGATCTCTCTCACCAACCTCCTAATCATTGATTTCATCAATCTTCTACTGTCCATCAAACCTCCCCCAGAACATGACATGATTAAATGATGGTGTTCCAAGAGATTATTTTTTGAAAAAGATGGTGTTTTTCTTTTTTTTGTTTGTTTCTCTATCTTAGTTGGATTTTAGAATCTACGGTTTCCATCACTGAACATGGGTGCCACCAAACCACCACCCAATCTATATCTACTCCACTAGTCCATGCCCCAGGCATAACTATATAGTGAGGCATTTTAACAAACAGGTACCGGGCATTAGCTCACTCACCACGGTCATGGTGAGCTCCAAGGTTCCCTCTGCCCTGCTGCTCCTCGTCGTGGGGTTCCTGCTCTGTTGCGGCCAGGTCGGTGCCAGGCGGCGTCCGCGGCCGGCGGCGGCGACGCAGTTCCTGCACTCGCAGAACGCGGCGCGGGCGGCGGTGGGGCTGCCGCCGCTGTCGT
>JBBMKF010000112.1:4700410-4714708 GCA_037834155.1 Curcuma caesia
GGGCGAGAAGAAGAGAAAGAGAAGGAAGAAGGCAATGGGTTCTTTCCAAGCCGCCATGGTCGGAAGCTCGAACTCTTACCAACGCCATGGACGAACTAGCAATTTATACATCTCAAACCGCAACACTACATCGTTGATGAAAGTCAACGTCGCTGACTTTTTCTATGTTGAGATATATATCTATATAGTGAGATGGAGTGAACGTCAACGTCGCTGACTAAATCTGGTCAAAAAAACGCATTCAATTCACAGGGCGGCCCTTTGTGTCAGTTTGAGTTTCTAGATGCCTCAATATCTAGATGAGAGAGTTGCGAAAAGAGTTTTCTCCATTGACATTTTCCTAAAAACAAAAGGTAAAGATTATCTCCGTTGACAAATCATCGTTGACTATCTGTGCAATTAACCATGCCGTTCAGTAACTCTCCTCGGTCAAGAAGAAGACTCTGTAATGGCAAAATCGACTAAAGATCCTGATTTGCCTTCGACAAAATTAGAATAAAGTATTTGTCCCTCAAAAAAGAGTGAAACTTCTAGAGATATATAGAAAGATAATGTAAAGATGAGATGCGAGAAGGAGAAGAAGATGATGTGAGTCAAAGTCAACTGCGAGTTAAGTGCATGAACTGATCAGATTAGATTTGTTGACAAAAAGGAATGGCGGAATGGCGCATTGAGATCAAGCACGTGCTAACCTGAAATAAAGTCAATGGCGACGCGAGTGGATGAATAATGGATTGAATGGGTTGAATTCAAAATAACACTTCATCCTATTCCAATATATTTTTATTTTTAAAAATATCTTTATTTTTTATATCGTTCTAGTAATTATAGAATTATAGTTGTTATAATATATATACTTTAATTTAATTAATATTAATAATATTATATTATAGTAGTTACAATTAATTATTTCTGATCAGTATTATATTATATATAGTAAAATGATGACAACATTCACTTTGAGCATCCCTCATTATCGGTCTCATAGCGAGATTAAGCGAGCAAATAAACTACGATATCTAGTAGCCTCCTAGATGGGAGAATATAAATCCCGAGAGAATGAATTCCACAGGAATTATTGACCCTCAATGCAACAACTTTGTCACTTAAGTCAATATTATATTATAACAATTATGAATCATAACTATTACAACATGAATAAATTATTTTTTATTAATACTAATTAACATTATAATATATTAGTTATGGAATCATAACTACTATATAAATATAATAGTCCTATGTTATCGTAACTGTTATAATAGATAATTTATTTCTTATAAATATTGATTAATACTACACTATCTTAATCATAAGATTATAATTATTATAATTGTATAATTATAATAATTATGAGATGTTATTTTTGAAAATAAAAATAGATTAAGTCGTACATTATTTTGATAATAAATAAAAAAATGATCATTTGATTTTATTTTTAAATTATTTTTCACCTTAATTGGTCGTAAAGAAGGGTAGATAGTAGTGACTGGTAGGTTTGATTTGAAATGTAGTTATGTCCATCCATTTATAATTACACTAATTACTTAGCTCCAGCACCGGCTGGCTGCCTTCAGCAACAGGCACGGTAAGGTGATGCATCCGCCTCCTCCCAATCCCGACCCGCACGGCGGCCGTCCGCCACCGCCACCGCCACCGTCGCATGAGCCACCTCCAGGCCCAGGAGGGCCGCCTCCGCCCCACAAGTCGCATCCAGGTCCGAGAGCGCCGCCACCACAGGGCGGCGGTCCCGTTCCTCCTCCTCCCGGTCCGAGGCGTCCTTGATATTTAGGCATTACGTGTATAATTTGCATGGTCTCATGCATGTACTATGCTCATGAATAAATAAATAAATAAATAATATGAGCAGGGTTTGTGATACATATATGCGTGTGATTTTCTCTGCGTAGAAACTTAATTATAGTGAAAATTAAGCTAAAATTTTAAAAAAAAAAGTCATGATCTTGGTGCAATTTTGCAGCTGCCTGAAGAAGCAATTTTTCAGGCAAATGTCTTGCAGCTGCTACTATAGATATTTACATATCAACTCTACTTGGTCTGTATATATGTTTCAAATTTAGTCGTGGATACCTTGTTATGTTTACAAAATTACTCCTGATGGATGCCAGAATCAATTACACTCCCCTGGCAGGGCTCGACGATATCACTGAGCTCCGCTAAGATGGCGGATTCCACCTTTTTGCAGAAGATATCACTAAGCTGGTTCGCGGGGACGAGCAGCCCACAGCGAGCTAAGGGCACGAAGGCGATGGCAGTAGTCACCGAGGGCAAGTAGACCCCTGGCCGCTTGTCGTATCGTGAGAATCTTGTACATCTGCTGCAAGGCTTGTTGCCGAAGATTATCCGCCTGAACCAAGATCAACATAATCATTCTTGAGAAACAATTAAGGACTAACCGGAAAAACAGGGCTCTTCATACCTGGCTCACGAAATTTACAAGAGCCTCCAGGTTCCCCATGGCATTCACCATCTGTCCCATGTAATTTGCAACGCCATCGGAACCAGAGGCATCAGATGCTAGAATTTCGGCTAGAGTTTGTTGAAGTTTCTCCATCCCTTGCGAAAGTGCATCCTCGGCTTGCTGCGAAGATTGCTGCAAGTTATATACCGCGTGCATTTGCTGCTCTGTCAGAGGATCTAGCTGTGGTAAGAGAACCTAAAATGAAATTTCATAAGTTTTGTAGCCTCCTTTTTGTTAATATTCTAGACTATGTAATGTCATAGCATGATAACTAATTATTACTCCACACAAAGTAGTACCTTCAGGAGTTCTGAAGGCCGAAAACCGCCAATCCATAGGAAAAATCGTTCGGCAGCTGTCTTCCACATGCCAGACATAAGATAGAAGACATCAGATTTCGCAGCAATTGCTTTAATTCGAAAGAGATTGTCATAGTGACTCAATCCAGTCTCAACGAGCATACGAAGCTCTATATCGGATACATGTGCTTGTAGTGCCGCTCTAAGTTCATTGGTTTGTCGGCTCTGTTCTTCTACCCAGTGTGAATATTCCATCTCAAATGCAGTAACACCTGATACAAATCGAAAGGAAAATGATTTAGGTGTATATTAAGCTCAATCTCTGAAATAGAAACTCAAGGATAGTGAATGGTAGAACAAAGGCCAAGCAAGGCAAGTTTCTAAAAGCAAAGCAGATGATCGATCTAAGAACTTACTACCATGTTTCTTCCAATTTCATATTGGTGCTAAGCAGTGCTATAGTTCAATAGCTAATGCATTATTTACTAATTATCTAATTGTTATTCGTGTCATATGTTTGTGTTTTCTATCTTGTGTATGCTCTACTACTGCAAGTAATTGTCCGTGTTGATTTGTAGAAAGATTCACACGATAAAAGGAAAAGGGCAAATTATCTATCCTATTATGGTTAACCCGGTTCCATTTGTCCTGCCAATGATTATCCTATCGGGTTCTTGCTGTTAGAAATAAGTTCAATTGAAACTCTTCCAACTGGCACTATGTTACTGAAGTGGTTTCGACATTAATAAAGATATTAGAGAGGTGAACAAATATAATGAGTACTTCACCTGAGTTAACACCGGCTGATAGGCTAAGAGTTGACTCTCCTAAACTCCCACCTACGTATGCACCCTGCATTTAAGCAGTAATTAAATTGTTTTTTCGGAATAAGCACCTGTATGTTTCCTGTAGAGCATCCTTATACCTGCTGCCTAGCTCGACCAAGCTCCTGCTCCAGCTGAGCTAGTTTTATACGACTTGATTCCAATTGTTGAACATATGCCTAAAAGGGCATAATATAAGATTGACATATTAGGCGCCACCATGTGAGATTTTAGTAATCAGAATTATACAATTGCAATAAAAGATACCTTTTTTCTTAGACGACTTTTTCGGGCAGCCTCTCTGTTCTGTGCCAGCCGTCTTGATACCTATACACATAGTGATCATATCCATGAACATCACAGTTCTACATAGCCAATATCTCACAGGTTGAGAAATATAAGTTACTGCTCTTGCAGCGTGCTTGCAAATTTTACTTTCCCGAAATTACTCAGATCTCCATCCACAATCCGAGCTCACATCTCTATAGTTAAACCTTGTTGAAGCTTTTGATCAATGGTAGGGCTGCTCCTTTATCACATGGGTGATATGAATACGAGTGATTACTGACTAGGAATTGAGAACTAAGATACAAGCCGTAGTAGCAACCTCCTTGGCAATAAAGGTAATGGCTCAAAACTGGACGAAGCCCTATTCAGTGAACTATCCTTTTAAGGTAAAAACCAACACATTTACGAAAAGTAATGTCAACAAAATTGAATGAGAAAAAAAACTTGTGGGTATACTAGAACCTTCCTCTACTAGAAAATGAAGCTATATGTGTATCCATTAGTTTGAGTTTGAGAACAACTAAGAAGTCTTCTTCAAATCAGAACATTCTTTTTCAGATTCAACCATAAAACTATATTATTAAAAAAAAACATAAATGATAATAAAAGACTTCAAATGAATTTGAAGTGTTGCTTTCACTGAATCAAGTTAGTTTCCAGTGTAATTTTTTTTACTCATTTACAAGATGTTCTGCTAATTAAAAAAAAATTCAACTGACTCTTCCAAATAATCAATGAAATATGTTCTTCATTACTAGAACACAGTGAATAAAAAAGATTTGTCACCACAAAAAGAGGTATTAACTTTTTTATATTGTGTGGGTAAATATGGTATGATAAGTTAGCTACCTTATCTGCAGGCTTGCTGGCTTCCTGGTCATATTTTTTCGATGGTCGTACTGTGGTATGTGGACCATCTTCTAACTGTAATGCCAATATAAAAGTCAAGTAAATCAACTAACAGTGTTGCCACCAGATAAACTGATTTCACATTTCTTACCCTACTATCGAGTTTGACATTGGTCTCCACCATCGATGATGATGCTGTATTTTGGCTGTTGTCAGCATTTAAAGAATTTTCCCACATGCTTATCTGGTGATTTGGTTCATATCTTACCATCTTTCTAGGGGACACAAATTGAGACGATGCAGAGCTCATCCTACTTGAACTGTGAGTGAAAGCAATGTCACAGTTTACCCTAAAAGGTGAATACACAGTGGAAATTTAAAAAAAAAAAATAGCCATGGCATCATAAACTAAACTTAGAACATCTGTGAAATTGATGATTGAGGAATAAATGGATCCACTAGATATTTCACTGATTATAGCAAGGTCCAGGTATTTCACAATAATACATAGATATGTGCACAAAACCTGGGCAATGTCTTAATTCCAGACGGTAAGCTAAGATGCATTTGATTGAACAAACATATAACTTCACACGATCGAAATACTAACTTCGTGCAAAGACAATGCCATACATTATATTTTTGCTTCTAGTAAATTTGTTAGCATTTGAAACGTCATAGAGAAGAAAAGATGAATATATGTAATGCAATTTTAGTACCATGAAAGAACAGTTAAGATCAATGGACATAAAATTCGAGTTTAAGATATTGTGGATCCATTATTCAATAAGAAAGGGATATCTAAGATGCATAAATAGGATAAAAAATGAGTTTTCAAAATGGAAAGGAAAGTCTAGTCTTACATGATTGTCATATTCCTGCCATATTCTATGAATTAAGTGCTGACTTGTTAAGAAGCAAGGTGTACAAAAAATTAATGTAGCATAGATTAGAATACTAAGGTGGATACGTGGAGTTGCTAGAAAGGAAAAGAAAAAAAAAATACTAATATTCTAAAGCATGATATGGTTAACTTGAATTTTCGAGTGATCTAAGAAGCAAAGGGAGCTCATAGAAAATATTATTCAATGTAACACCCAAATAATTTAATTAATTTGAATATTACGAATGATATATCTTTGCACAGAGCTAAATAACGGGATGATTCATATAACTGATTGCTGATGATGATGATAGAAAGGGGAAAAAAGAGTAGCCTATTGCAATATCTGACAAACCGCAATTCACCTTCCCTAATTAGACTACTATATTAATTAAAAACAAAGATATTCATCTGATCTAGAAAGATTTCTTCGTCATAGGCTTAACTACTTTGCCAATTTGAGCAATGCAAAATCATAGGCAATCTCAAGGAATGAGAATCACTAGCGAAAACCCAGATAATCATTGACCTAAAGTAATTAGAGAATATATATACAGGAGGGCAACTAATCAACAACGAGAAGAAAAAAAATGTTATCGTCTTTCTTTCTTTCTATCTATGAATGAAATCACCATGCAGACAAACATGCTGTGAGTTGAGCTCCCAACAATTCATGGTCGAGTACATAAGTTATCCCGTTAACCATCCAGAAATCTCAAAATTGTCTTAAGCTATTTATCAGCTTCTTAACGTGCGACAAGTCAGCCCTGCTGACCTTCGTGCTTTTGTCCAAATCTTATCCCAAGGAAACGAATATGATTCTCTTGTTGGTCTTAAACACTAGACAAGCGACAGTAGGTAGGTAGGATCTGCTAAGCCCAAAAATCCCAGCTTTGCTAGAATCGGTGACCCAAAAAGCAAGAAAGAAGCAAAAAAAAAAAAAAAAAGATCTTTTCCCAAATCAAACTAAAACCAACCGTCCACCACTGGATCCAATTAGAACAAAGAAAAGTTGCAAATATTCTGCACTCATTAACAAATCGATTTTAAGGGCAAAAAAAAAAAAACACCAACGACTATCTTTCTGTGTCATAAATGTCCAAACTTCCAAACACGGGCAAGAACATCAAATAAAAGGCCGAAAAGGGTAAAGGTGGGGAATTTTGATACCTAAATGCTGCGGGAGCTTCTCTCAGCGAGGCTAAAAGCATCGAGCCCGGAGCCGGCGCTGTGGAACCCTACCTCCGAGCCCTCATAGCCAACTGCGATTGCTTGCTTGCCGGAGCAGGGGAGAGAAGTAAAAGAAAGGTAGGAGGCGAGAGGGGAGGACAAAAGCACGAGCTCGAAGCGAAGCGGAGGTCGAAACCTTCGAAAACGACCGCCGCCACTTTTCCTCCTTCCCTTCGCCATTTCCATTTTATTTTATTCTATTCGAAAAAATTATGACACAATAATTAATCCTCCGCCTTGACGTGAAAGTCAACGTTACATCGTGACGGCGACGCCGTCCGGTCCGACGTGGCAGCGGGAACGAAACAGAGCCGGCCTCCGTTGCGCTGCGCCGTCGGCGCACGTTAGCATGCCACCTCATCGCGACGTCAGTGCTCGTCACGTTTGTTAGGTACGTGTCGCCCGACCGATCGGTAAGCTTACCGCCCCCACTCTTTATCTCTAAAATTTTTCATTTTACCCCACACAGCATTAAAATTACCAATTTACTACGTGAATTTTTTCATATTTCTTTTTAACTTCTTCACTTGGATGGCAATATAAAAACTATGCACGATTTTGATCTACTAGACGATTGAGAAAAACAGAGGTTCAGTTTTCATCATACAAGTAGACATACAATATGGTTTATGGAAGCATTTCTGCACAAAACTCTCACCTAAGAGTGAGTTGATGGAAGGTGTCTTCAAGACAGTCCTGGTAAAGCTCCATCACACTCCAGATTTGCTTCTACAGCTTCATCTGTTATTTTACAAAGCAAGAGAAGTCAAATCTATTGGTCAAAAACAGTTGCTATTGTTACTTGAAGAAATTGGTTCTGACAGAGACAAGTTGCCAAACCAGATAAGTTTCAGAAATGATTCATCTCTTCTTAATCTAAGAAGAAAAGAGATTTACCAGAGCTACTACTTTCAACTGCATCGCTTAAGTGTAAGTAAGTTGGACTGAGAGAAGCTTGCTTACAAGGAGGAGTTTACTTTTGCAGCAATTGCCAGGCATAAATAGTGGAGAAAGGAAAGGAAAAAGACACTTTGTTGCTTTCACTCCATGAATCATTAGTATTTTGTTCAGCAGTCATAAAATCTTGGATTAGTTTAAGAACTAAGAAAAGTCCTTTTCCCCATTGTTCAGATACAAGTGCTTCCCAACGCTGTGACACCAATGAAAAAATGTAGGACAATTGTCCAACTCAGGATTAAAGGAGCATAAGAGGTTAAGAAAGAGAGGTGTTCATGGGGAAATCCATTGTTTTTGTCCATCGCCTTTGGCTTTTGTGAGTGCCATGGAAATTGCTCCACCTTTACAACTCTTTATCCAATTGCGTACCGACCAAGTGTGGCTTCTTTAGTGGCAAAGTTGCACCGGCTTTGTGAAAGATACGACATGGATATCTATTAGTTAATCAAAAGAAGATAAGGTTGGTTGAAGTATTATTTAGACAATTATTGGAATACCTTACGAGGTATCCAGTCGGTAAAACAAACAGATTTGATTAACTTAGGCTTAGATAAGTACATTGAAGTCTGTTAACAAGCCAAGCTCAACACCTTAAGAAACCACATCCACCTGAGCCAAAGTGCGTTCCACGGGTCGAATTCAACAACTTTACGAAAAGCCATAAACGAACAACGAACACCTTGGGTGAGCCACATAGGCAACCCACTCAGTCTCAACCTAATTCAGACAGCACACTTACCTGTTTGCATTTCGATATAAATCTAGTTAAAAATTTTGATAGAGATCACTTTCACTCTATTATAAACTGACCACGACACTCTTAGCCCGTACTTTTGAGGGGGCAATTAGTGCTTGATCCTTTTGAATCACTTATAGACACCCAATAATATACTAAGTAATGGATTCTGCTCGACCTTTTTTCCTCGTTTGCATCAGTATAGCTATGCCTTTCTGGCCAAATAATTGTTGGCTAGATAGTGTCTTATAATTTATCACATTACAGATCGTTCTGCACCAAGCGAATCTCCTCAAGCAACTAATGCAAATCACATACAAGATTAAGCAGTAAGACAAGCATTTATAAATGTCAATTTATTCATGCAGGAAATAAACAAAGACCAGTACCGTTTTGCAAAGCACAAGGACCAGAGGACACTCAACTGCAAAGACTCATAAAAATCCGATTGGTTTTTAGAAACAGAAAACATAAATAGACCTTAAAGCCCGCCACCGCCTGTCGAGCACCCAGTTCTGCATCCAGACGCCGGATAACATACCTGCAAACTCATAAAGCAGATGGAAGGGAATGACACGACGAATACCGACCACTCCAGACAACTCTGACTTGCAATCCTCAGTTCATTTCTTCTTCTGGGCTGCTTTGGTGACCTTGGCACCAGTTGGGTCCTTCTTCTCCACACTCTTGATGACACCGACCGCAACTGTCTGCCTCATGTCCCTGACAGCAAACCTACCAAGAGGAGGATACTCGGCGAATGTTTCGACCACCATTGGCTTGGTGGGAGTCATCTTGACAAAACCAGCATCACCATTCTTGAGGAACTTAGGCTCCTTCTCGAGCTCCTTGCCAGATCGCCTATCGATCTTGGTAAGCAACTCAGCAAATTTGACAGCAATGTGAGAGGTGTGACAATCCAAGACTGGAGCATAACCATTGCCAATTTGTCCAGGATGGTTCATGATGATAACTTGTGAGGTGAAGTTAGCAGCCTCCTTTGCAGGGTCATCCTTGGAGTTAGAGGCAACAAAACCTCTCTTCAAATCCTTCACAGCGACATTCTTAACGTTGAAGCCGACATTATCACCTGGTAGAGCCTCCTGGAGTGCCTCATGGTGCATCTCCACGGACTTGACTTCAGTTGTCAGTCCTGTAGGACCAAAAGTCACAACAATACCAGGCTTCAAGATTCCAGTCTCAACCCGACCAACAGGGACAGTTCCAATGCCACCAATCTTGTAAACATCCTGCAAAGGAAGACGAAGGGGCTTGTCTGTTGGACGCTTTGGCTCATTGATCAAGTCAAGGGCTTCAAGAAGTGTTGGGCCCTTGTACCAGTCGAGATTTGTGGATCTCTCAATCATGTTATCCCCCTCAAAACCAGAGATTGGAACGAAAGGAATCTTGTCAGGGTTGTATCCAACTTTCTTCAAGTAAGAAGAGACTTCCTTTACAATTTCATCATATCGTGCCTTTGAGTACTTTGGAGTAGTAGCATCCATCTATCAGATATGAAAAAGATAAGTTGTTAGTTAGCAACATAAATAGATGAAAAACATAAGTTGTTAGTTAGCAACTTTAATAGCTTTTCTACTATGTAACATAGCATCTCAACATTACCTTGTTGCAGCAACAAATCATTTGCTTGACGCCAAGAGTGAAAGCAAGGAGTGCATGTTCGCGAGTCTGCCCATCCTTTGAGATACCAGCCTCAAAACCACCAGTTGTCGAATCAATGATGAGAACAGCACAGTCAGCCTGAGAAGTTCCAGTAATCATGTTCTTGATGAAATCACGATGGCCTGGGGCATCAATAACCGTGCAGTAGTACTTTGTTGTCTCAAATTTCCACAGAGCAATATCAATGGTGATACCACGCTCTCTCTCAGCTTTCAGCTTGTCAAGCACCCAGGCATACTTAAATGAACGCTTGTTCATCTCAGCTGCTTCCTTCTCAAATCTCTCAATAACACGCTTATCAATACCACCCAGCTTGTAGATGAGATGTCCAGTGGTCGTAGATTTCCCAGAGTCGACATGGCCAATGACCACAATGCTAATGTGAACCTTCTCCTTACCCATGGCTAATTTCTAGCAGAAGATCAAAAAATGGCAATTAAAATCAAATTAATAGCACAGCCATACACAGAAATTTTAACAAATAGAAGGAAAAAAACTGAAAGCAAACTAGGACATTGAACAAATCATCTAAATCAAATTATGCCTACAAGGACATGAAAACAAAAATCGAGCGAAAGGCAACAATAATCAACATAGACAAACAGAAACAATTTAAGTTTATGCAATAAAAGTGAAAGAGAATTAAAAGATGATCAATGATAATAAATAATTTTCTAAAACATTTCATTCTAATTCTAATACACTTGCAGATTTTTCAACTTTCAAACCATCTGAATAAGAAATTGGAAGTAGAAAATTGCATCGTATAAAAAATAAGCAAGCACTTAATCGACAATATTTTCAAGTCAAAATATTAAGTCCACTACACAATTGAATCCAAGAGAAGCAATATTTTAGTGTTATACTAAATTGTTTGCAAGCTTACAAACTTGAGAAAATAATCATAAAGAATTCATCTACATATTCACAATTTACATAATTTGCATGAACTCCAGGCACAAAACAAATGAAACACATAGGATCACTATCATCATTTCTACTACTCTTTAAGATCAGATTTCAAATCGCCCACTAAACATTAAAAATAATATTTGATTATTTTGTGAGATAATAAAGATTCATTTTAAAACTAGTCTACTCACTGACAATATTGCTAAAACTGACAACTGATAGTGAGTGAGCAAAGAAACAAAAGAACTAGATTCTAAAAATGCTCAAAACAGCGCACTCTGTGAATATTTCTAACCAGAAAACAAAGCTAAACAGATATTTCACAGTAATCATCTAACAATTATTGTATAGATGTGGTAAACAAAATCAATGAAACATTATACTGATGAGAAATCCACTCATTACTATTGTGTTTAGATGTGTTATAATTTTGCATGATCATTGTTATAGTCATTTAAATGCAAAAAAACACATCCATCATTAAGAATTATAGGCTGATTTAGTAGCTAACAACATAGCACAAACCTTCAAGTCGTTTTACACTACATGTCAAACCAAAAAACAAACTTTGATATTAGAAAGAAATATGGTGGCATTGATTTACCACTATAACTATAAAGTGTAGTAATATAATATGTCTACATATTACTAGCACAGGACATCACTAAGCGTCTGAAACTAACAGATAAATATTCAATGTTTTAAGTTACTATTTTAAAAAAAATATTTATAAGATGATTCTTAATTGAAAGACATTACAAAAATCAATTAGCTTTGATTTTATCCTCACACAAAGAGGTGATATCAACTCAAAAAAATGAAATTACACAAATTTAGATCGGATGATCACAAAAACAAAACACACTTCGATAATCAAAGAAACAAAAAAAGGTAATACACCCAGGTATAACGTTGTCATCAGAAGAACAACGATTTACTTGCTTAATAGAGAATCCAAAAGTATATAAAGGGATAAGGATATCAGAAAAAGATTATGCTAGAACGAGGATCAAATCGACCGTCTGACAATAAGATGATCCTCGTTAGGTTTATCCAAATAATCCGACTAAATCCTAAGATATATAACACCCGATCTAGCATCGCCAGGCATAACACAGTTAATTGATGCAATCAGATGTTTCAGCAGGCAAACTAACAAACAGCAACGCAATATTGACAAACTAACTATCTGATTTAAGGAAATTCGTAGATCGAAGAACAAACTCATTATCTAAGTTACGAATATTTGCAGATCAAAAAACATAGATCACATCCACAAAACCGGAAACAAAAGCCATCCAGGAAACCGAAAACATCAACTCCAATAGCTAAATCATCCACAGAACTAGGAATGAAACGCACACAAACGAAGGCAATGAAGGATAAGAAATCTCGTACCGAAAACGAGAAACAAGGAGAGCGGCTACTTCCTGGCCTCTTCGACGCGATGCAGAAAGAGCAGGGAACCCTAGCGGAGTTATTTATAGGGTCGGTATCACTATTATAACCTTAGGGCTCCCTCAATAGCGAGGGTAAAATAGGCATTTCATATCTCTCGCATCGATGTCCAATGGCAGCGTTGCGGTGAGTAAAATATTTGAAGCGTACGTGTTTTGCGTTCCTTCTTTCCTACCCGCAAATAGAGGCTCAGAACATTGGGCCCCAACATACAACTATCCTTTCACTGAGTGGGTATTTCTTTAATCGCTTGAATTCATGTATACGGTATATAATGCGTATTGCAAAAATATCTAGCGAATGCGTGAAACAGAGACCGTTTATTTTTGATCGGAAGGCTGTGAGAAGAACCAGATTCTGTGACGGAATGCTGCGTTGGCAATGTCCCGTGGCCACGTCAGTGTTGCATGGACACACAGACTTTCTTTGGTAGCGTTTTCATTTATGAGATAAAATCAAAGGGGAATAAAATAATTATAAGGAAAAAAAACAAATATAGTCTTTAATTATTTTTCCTACAGTGAAGCACTGATATAATTCCTTTTTATAAAAAAATTGCACATCTAAAAATAATCTATCATTAATTTTTTCCTAAAATGAACTCGTATTATAAAAATATATAAAAAATTGTTTAATGGCTGTAACTCTAACAAAATTTCCTCCGGTGCTATAGTAAAAAATAGAATCGGTCACTCGTGACCCACATGCAAGGGCGGAGCTAAGTATTTTTCTATCCGAGCCTTAGCACGGGGGCCTGATAGACTTGAATAAGAACTACTATTTAAATTTATTATAGAAAAAATAAAAAATAGATGTGAGAGAGGAAGATAACCCAGGAGGCTATAAATTTTCTAGCTCCGTCATTGCCCTCACAATCAATCTCATAATTATCTATGAGAAGATAAATCAGAAAGCCGTAATTGGCCACTACAAGAGAGGATATTTTTTTGACTTTATTGAGATTCGACCCTTATCCATTGTAACAAATCTGTCCTACAGTAATTAACTCAACTATGTCTCAGGAGTAACAAAATCTCCTCTATGAATATAGATGAACATGCATGATCAATTACTCAAGCTATAGGATACGATGATAGAAATAAAACAGACTTCTTAAGTAGGTATATTATTAAAAAACTTATTTGATAGTTGATGGAAATTTTTTTATGAGACCAAATTGATCATCTTTAGAATTAATCAAACCTTAAGAATTGAATATATGGATCATCAAAAAAAATTTACATGATCAATTGGTTAGAAGATTATGGAGATGTCTGATAATATCTCTTTGATGCTTAAGTGATTCTAAGTAGCTCCCAGGGTGTAGCACAAATAGTGAACACATAGTATTACTAGCGTAATGGTCAGAGATCGATTTCAAGAGATAATAATCTGGGATCGATTTCGTCATTTGTGTGTACTTGTATGAATCTTCTTTCATATCGCTAATCATCAAATATATTTCAATTGGGGATTGAACTATAACGTTCTAAATTCCCCTGCATTACTTCAAATTTATATCGATTAATTTGGAAGAGGAAAGTCCAATCTCATGGACCGTCCATCAAATTGAATTACATACCTAAAAAACACAACCTTTAATGTTGTCTATCGTAAGATATTTTAATTTTATTATTATTATTATTTTAAAAAATGGTGATCGATTTGTAGCAATAAGTGATCGTTGAACATCAGAG
>JBBMKF010000112.1:4714808-4731663 GCA_037834155.1 Curcuma caesia
AAAAAACAGTCGCCAAAATGCTTATTACAATCACTGCTTATGATGGGCCAGCTTCGACCCGTAAAACATTAAACTGGGCCTGGTGATCCTAAACCTCTTAATGGGCCCGAACTTGGTGACCTTATATCTAGGTCAGGTTTGGGGTTTGATTTAGGGTTTAGGATTGGGATGGAGTTGGGTGTCAGGCTTTGCCATGCATGAGGGTCAACACCTTGTACGCATCCACTGTTGTCTTAAGTACAGATGCGTGGCAGAATAAATTAAATGACGGGGAAGCAGAAATAGGAAGAAGGTGACGAGCATGTGGTGGCAACAGCCTTTGCCCCTCTCCTCGGCTACTGAGCCATGCACTCCCCTCTTTATTACTGCCTTCTCACGTGATAGTAATTCTTATAGTTTACACTCCAATTTTCACACATATAATATAATTTTAATATATATATATATATATTAATATAATTTAATAAAATTCAAAAAAATGAGTTCTTGCCCTCCTCCTCTTCCAGCCGGACTGGGCGGGAAAGAGAGATGTTGGATTCTGGAATTTAGAATCAAATCTTTCTCGCCTCACGTGGACGACAACGCTACGGACGCCGGCTCTGGGAACATGCTGGACGTGGGGCCCTTCCGTTCTCCCGCTGCTCTTTCTTTACCACTGCGTTCGTCTTCGACGCACTGGAGACAAGGCGAAATTATTCACTCCACCCGCATGCTGCCAATTGCACCATCCATTCGGCCTGCTCCCTGCCATTCTACACGAGATTCCTTCTTAGGAATTCAACTTCCGTGTGTTTGTGTTTGCTGATCGATCTGCATGCCCCTTTGAGATATATCACGAACGTTAAAGATCAAAAGATTTTTCTTCCTGCTGCAAAATCTTCATATCCGTTTGCCAATAGAAGCAACGTTCATCATCTGATTCTGGATATAGTCAAATGCTGTAACAGGGATGTCAGATTCTTAAATGCGCGAGCTTTGCTGCCACTGTCACAATGGCAGCAGGAGGAAGAAGCTGAGCGAAGAAGAAGAAGAAGAAGAAGAGAAGGCCTTGGAAAAGCAACTCTTCAAATCCTCAGAATATAGACATACATCTCATCGATAGGTACTGAAGAGGAATCAATAGCAAGCATCCCTCGGGACCTGGAGCCCTATTACATGCTCTGCGGCCATCTCGCTCATTAATTTCTTAATCAACGTCCCTTCGCTACCATCCAAACAGAGGTTTAAGAAATTGAAACCGGCGTTAAAAATGGCATGCAGAGGCAGGGAGGTGCGTCCGTAGGCTGTCCTTTTGCTTCGGTCTCATCAAAATCCGTGCTTGCTTTTGCTCGCCATGGTGGCCATGGATGAAGCAAAAGGTCCGTGGGATTCGAGCTCCATTTCATTTCAAAGGTCAAGCTCGAGTCAATTACAGAGGCTGGCTTGTTTCAGAAAAAGGTGGCTTTGCAGGGTCGACAGAATACATACACACTGAGCTGCAGGTACGGGAGAAAATACGAAAGGAGATGGAGAATTCAGTCAGCACGTTAGATTCTGTGGCTGACGTGTCTCTGCCTGCCTCATCACAGCTTTTAAGCATGCAGTGAATCTAAAGACCAATCATAATGATGGTACAAATTTATGAGCTTTGGGAAGCAGTACAGAGCAGAGCACAAGCCATAATTATAAGGGTTTGTGTTTGTGTGTGGCGAGGAAGACAGAGACGGAGGGTAAAAGAAGAAAAGCCAAAGAGAGCAGGGAGGGAAGGAAGGAAGGAAGCGCATGTCACGGGATCATCTCGAAAGCTGAAGCTAAAACCTCCATGAAAAGCCCGCCCCTTTCCTCAACTTTCCCCTTCTCCACTTTCCCTGACGCCGACCGACACATATTCCTCCCGTCTTCTCCCTCCTCCAACTCGAACTTCGAGGCGCCTCGAAGCCGCATTAATAATTAGACCGACGGCGAAGCCATGGCGCAGTACTCTGTTGTGTCCGCCACCGTCATGGAGGGGGGTTGGGAAGGCGGGGCGGGAGGGGAGGTGGCGGAGGCGCACAAGCCTGTGCCGGCGCCGTTCCTGACGAAGACGTATCAGCTGGTGGACGACTCGGCGACGGATCACATCGTTTCGTGGGGCGACGACCAGGTTTCGACCTTCGTGGTGTGGCGGCCGCCGGAGTTTGCCCGTGACGTTCTTCCGAACTATTTCAAGCACAATAACTTTTCCAGCTTCGTCCGCCAGCTCAACACCTACGTATGTGATCGCATTGCTCGGCTGATGTTAGATTTTATGTGTGTTTGATCGGCGATGGGGTTGTTTATATGGCAGGGATTTCGTAAGGTGGTGCCGGAGAGATGGGAGTTCGCGAATGAGTTCTTTAGGAAGGGCGAGAAGCACTTGCTCTGCGAAATCCATCGCCGCAAGTCCTCTGCTTCGCCTTCTCTGTTCCCCCCGCTCTACGGTCACCACTTCGAAGACTATGGCCTCGCCGGCTCACCGGCGTGGCAGCAGGACGTCGCCGCCGCCGCCGCAGCTACGCCGTCGCGTGTCCTCCTCCTCGGAGGTAACGACTTCGGCGCCAGCGGCAGTAATGCCGGTGGTGGCCAGCAGGCGGCAGTCATGTTGGCGGAGGAGAACGAGAGATTACGGCGGAGCAACGCCACGCTGCTGTCGGAGCTAGCGCACATGCAGAAGCTCTACAACGACATCATCTACTTCCTGCAGAACCACGTGCGCCCCGTCGCGCCCAGCTTCGCCCGACGACCGACGGCCGCCCCTCTCCACGGATGCGGGAGCCCCACGTCAAGCAGCTCCCTCACCATCGCGGAGGAGCTCTCTCCTCCCCCGCCGCCGCCACCCTTCCAACTCGAGGAACACTGCGCCGGGGAGCCCAAGCTCTTCGGAGTCAGGCTCGGCGGCCCATATTCTACTAATAAGAGAGGATTCCATCTCCATGATCCACCACCGCCGTCAACGTCGCCCTCCACAAGACCGCGATTGGTTGACTTGAGCCTCAACCTGACGTCGACATCTTCTCGTTGAACACCACGCCATTAATCTCTGATCGCTCAAGCTCAAACTCGCGTTCATTCCTGTTCTGTTCTTGTTATGTCTTCAGTTTTTTCCCCTAATCATTTGCTTCTTAGAACTGATGTAAATTAAATACTCCAACCTAATGGATCTCCAATCCCTTCCTCAACGCTGCCATCATCTCCAACTCGCCGGAACGTGATAGTTCTCAGAGATTCTCCGTCCTTTCGCTGCTGCCTCTCTGCTCGCGCTGGTCCACATGAGATGACAAGCTATTAACCATGCCGAAAGAGTTAAACGACAGCTAGTTACAGGCTCTCCCCTGCCAGCCGTGCATGTCTTGCAGCAGGAAGAGTCACATTTGTTGCCTTGCCGCTGCGAGGGACAACAATCAACGCCATGAATCCGAGGACAGACATGGCTCCCTTCTTTTCTTCCCCTCCTTCAACTCGAAGCTCTTTCCTTTCCTCTGCGATGTAAATGCACTGCTCGTTGCGTGCATGAACGCCTTTCCTCTTCTCTCTCTCTCTCTCGTGAAGGGCTTTATCGTGTCCTGCAAGGAGAGAGTATGGATTCTGTCGACGGCAAAGATCATCGGTGGAAGGCTGCTGCATTGCATGCGTGCCTTTGTTAAGTGTGGGAGTTGACGTATAAAGCGAAAGAGAGTGTAATGATTAGAGTAATCTATAAAAAAAAGCACGCAGGATCCATCAATTTGCATGATTGATCCATGTGTCTGTTCATCACCAAATCTTTTCAGATATCTTAGTTCAGTTCGAGAGTGATTTCCAACGACACCAGCAAATCAAAAACATAACGAAATCATGAGAACAGTCAAAGTGGTCGTCTTCAAAAACATAACCATTCATTATATGAACAATCCTTCAAGGCTGCTCATAATGAAGTTTCTGGTAAGGAGCTCAAAGCAGTGATGACTTGCTCATACACCTTGATCCCGTTGAGAAACACAGAATCCATCAAAAACTGTATGCAAAGTCAATGAACCATCAGAAGAAATGAGTAAGGAAATTGAAAATGGACAATGGGAAAAAAAAGGGGATGAGTATCTGGACCTCGTTGTGGTCGTGAAGTAGTATTGGAGTATTCTTCATCGGCGAAAAGCCCAGTGCCGGAATTCCCATCTGTCTCATGAATCTAGCATCAGTCGTCGAAGACAAAATTTCTGGTCTAGCAAGTTTCCCACCGGACGCCAAAATAGCTTGTTTGAATGCAGACCACCATGGGTTGGACTCGTCGGTTGGTGTTGCTAGGGGCCGCCCTTTATGATCCCTTGTCGGTCCTTTTTGTATCAGCTATAAGAACATGGAAGATAAAAACACATCTGAGATTGAAATAACAATCTGTAACAACCCAATCATTTTCGAATGTAGTTGAACATGTATATACATGAAGTTCTTGAAGAAAAGCTGGCCATAGTTAGAAACTTTTACTTGAATTAGAGATCAATGTCGATCTTACATATATTATATATACATCTACATGTTTGGTTGAAGGAAAGATGATTCCAGATAAAAAAAAGAAATATAGGTGTAGGAAACTAAGGTTGGTTTTCCTCATTCTATCATGACAAAAATTGTGTTCTAAAACATGAAGCATTGCATCAACACTACTGCTACTACAGCAAACTGTCAATCTCAATTGTTTAGGGTTAGTTGCAAAGATCTTATTGACCTTGAGATTTCGGTAGACCTTTATTGCAAATGTTAATCAGCTATATTTGAACTGATGTCTGTATTTATGATCATCGAATAACCTAACTCAATATTCTCGTCAAAGCATTGCATTAGGCAAACAAAATACTCAATTAGAATGAATTTGCACCAAATGACTTCTCCAATAGTCCAGCATTTTCTAACCTTGTATGTCAAATTCTTTATAGAGGGTGCCCATTCCTCCTCAATCCTTTTCTTCAGTAGATCTATATCGGCTGTCGGCGGCAGACGAACATCAAAACCCACCTCTGCTTCTGAAGGCTGCATATTCATTACAAAACCCTGCAACAATTATTTTTATATGTTACATGACATGTTGCATGATTAAATATAAAGTATATTCTCATACTAAATTCAAAGTGCAAACAGTTTGATGAATAAATCAACAAGATGAGAAACATATGTATAGTTTATGTAGATTTGGCAGTTGTTTAATGCTGTTGATATACACATCTACTACCCTACGATAGGAAACTTACAAAATTATTTTCAGTAAATAGTTTACTCAAACTGCATTAAGAAATATGCAAAAACTCATTAAATTTCAACACTCCATGTCAGTGTAATGCATATGAACTTTCAACACTGAAACTGATCATTCACATATAAAAGATTTGGGAATGTCTGTGTCACAGATTCATATCGGTGTCAAATACTCTACCCGAGTCCACAAAGCATAACGATAAAGCAAAACAATAAGGTCCCTACAAGTACAGTTATTAACAAAAGCATCACGAATAGAGCAAACTGTATGTGTGTGTCTGTGTGTGTTTTCAAACCACAACATTTTAAAATTTTGTCAACTTGAATTGCAACAAAAGTAACAAAGCTGACAATTCACATTAATGTCTAAGTACAGAACCATAGTTTCAGGTGTCAATCAACTGCCAACTGATATTGATGACAAAGGTAAATATGCCACTCGTGCCAACAAAGTTTTGGTGGCACCAACGAAGATAGGGTTTCTCTCGGTTGGTACCATTAGGAACTGGCCAAGACAAGAACTTTATCTTCCTGTAATTCATCCTTCGGTTCCATATGTTGGTTACAAGGAGGAGACAAAAAAGAGATGAGGAGAAGAGAGGAAGTACCGAGTGAAGCACCGAATTATAATACAGAGAGTAATATCGGAGTTGAATACATCAAGATATGTCCATATTTTGTACCAATTCCTGTGCTAGTTCAAATCCAAATTCTAGAGACAATTCGTGTATATTTATTGGTGCGTGGAGAAATGAATTCTAATACTCTAATACTAAATATCTTGAGAAACTATAAATTAATTTAGAAGTTGAAAAATCATTAGGTTCATTCTACTAAAATGCAAAAGAACTAATGTTCTCAAGTAATGCATGACATCAAGTAATGCATGACATTCAGAAATAATTATCAATCAAGATGCTTATTATATTTTTATAACTAGTTGCCTTAAAATTTTAAGTTAATTACCTTTTGAATTGTTATAAACTTATATTAATTTCTATAACCTTATATTTGATGGTAAATATATTAAGTGCAAGAGGATCATTACTGAGATAGCCACAGTACAGGATTATCTCACTAGAACACAATGAACAACATAAAGCATGAATCCATACCCTAGTTAAAAATTCTAAAGAAACTCTTGATTCAGGAGAAAGCCTCTGAGAATGTCAAATGGAGCTAACAAAAGCGGGCATCAAAGACAACCTGGCCTACTAGAAGTAGTTCAAGTGCCAATCTCAAGTTGGAATGCTTCAGGTGGCGATTGAGCTATGCATCATTGAACAAAAGCTGAACTCATTACACTACTGTAACTAAATTTACAGTGTTCATCAATTACAATGTGAAGTATCTGATACCCAAGGTAATATTGACCATAAAACACACCTTTATTTGAAAGGAGGTTTGAGAATTCAGAGACACGGCTGAAATTTTCATGATCATCGTGAAGGTAAGAAAACAAGAAGAAAGCTCTCCATATATGACCACAAATAGGATTTCAGTCCTAGATTTTGTAAGCACAAATAACCTAACCAATCAAGATCAAAATATGAAGGAGAAAACAAAACGATCAAAGAGAAGAGTTTCAGAGAGAGCACCATCATCTTCTTTTCTTATTTGAACGAAGTGCAACCAGTAGGGCTATAGCATGAATCGAACAAGGAAAGAACAGCAGCTTTCAGAACAAGGATCATGCAGAATTCAAGAGGAAAATGTATACAGAGTGGGCTTACCGTGGAGCTAGGAGTGCCAGCCTTCATGTAGACGGGATTCACCGAGATGACTTCCGAATTGGCTTTAGATCCATACTTCACTTGATCGAACTGACTTGCCCTGAATTTTGCAGCAGCTTCCACGCAGTCCATCAGATTCTCCATCGCCCCGCCGTCATACATCTTCGATCCGTGCCCCGGAGCCCCGACGGCTGTCACGATCAAAGATAACGGAGACCGGTCAGCGTAGAACACCCTAAATTCGTCCTTGGGAGAGGCCTGTCCTTCGTCCAGCATGAAACCGACGTTGAGCTCCCGGAACTGCTCCGAAGCGGAGAACTTGGCGGCCCCATCTTCGCCTCCGATCTCCTCATCGGGAACCAGCGAGACATGGATGGACCGGAGCGGGGCGAAGCCGAAGGCCTTGAGGTTGCGGATGGCCTCGAGATATTGTACAGCGATGCACTTGTCGTCCTGAGCGCCGCGGGCGAAGATGCGGCCTTCGGCGTCGCGGACGGCGGCGAACGGCGGGTGGAGCCAGCGCGAGGCCTCGGCGGGGACGCTGTCCATGTGGGAGTTCAGGAGTAGGGAAGGGAGAGAGGGGTCAGAACCGATCCAAGATAGGAGGACGAGGGGCTTCCCAGCAGCGAATTCGAGGGAAACATCTCGGAGGCCGATAGAGCGGGCCTCGGCGAGGAGAAAGGCGGCGGCGGCGGCGTAGTCAGGGTTGGGGTGGGCGGTGCGGATGCGGAGGTAGCGCTGGAAGCGCTCAATCTGCTCCTCCTCTTGCTGGCTGAAGGAGGCGGCGCCGGCGGAAGGAGAACGAAAGGAGAGGAGAAGGAGGAAGAGAGTGAAAACGGTGACCGGGAGGTGGAGCATCGTCGGTGGATCCCCTTCAATGTCACACTACAGGTCCGGCGAGATCAGGCGTGCCAATTTGACCAAATTACCAATTTTGTTTTCTTCCTTTTTTCCATTAAAAATAGTAAAAAGCAAATCTTTTTGAAGTTTTCTGGAGCTTTGACTACCTCCGTCATCGCCCACCGCCTCCTCGTGCTCTGCCTCCTCGCCGTCGTCAACAATTTCTTCATCGAGTGGGGCGCCTCCTACCTCCCTGTTTCCACCTCCTCCCTCCTTCTCTCCTCGCAGCTCGCCTTCACGCTCCTCCTCTCCGTCCTTCTCGTCCGCCAACCCATCCGGTCGTCAGCTGCATCCTCTGCTCCAGAAGCGACGCGCCTCCGGGAACCTCGCACTCCTATTTCACCCTCCGTGCTCTTCGCCATCTACCTTCCTCTGGCTCAGTGGACGCACCGCCGGCCGCCAGCAGCGGAGCCGTCCGTTCCGGATGGTGATGGAGATGCAGCGGCAACAGTTTGCGCGGGTGGGATGGCGGCCGGAGGGGGGTCCAGCAAACGGCGAGGGAGCTCGACATATGGGCGGCGTGGTACTTGGTGACGATCGCAGAAACGATGGTAAACTGGAAGCTATGCTTCATGGGGACCGCGCAGTTGGCGTTCTTGACATCGTCGACGAACAGCGGGACATGCACGACGGCGATGCTGGCGGTGAACGTGGTGGGAGGGGGCGACGAAGGCCGAGCCAGGACCGGCCACAACCGAACTCTGGTTGTCACGTGTGATTGCTCTCGACGATCTTGGGCTTTTATTGGGCTTTAGTTATCTCGCAACATGTTGGGCCGTACGGCCATATATATATATAAAAGATTAAAACAAATAAAATTTATTTTCTACCAATAAAAATTAGGAAAATTAATTCCATTTTTACGTAACTATTCAACCACAGTAACCATATATAATTGGTTGACTTTTCGTGTAGTATCTACTCAGGATCCGTTGACCTAATCATGAGAATCTAGAGGTGTGAATTTTCATAATCTGAGTTATTTTAGACAATCGGTACAAAAATGTTGGTGTTAAGGAAGATCAAAAGATCCCCCTCACACAGAATCTTCAGAGAAAATCTCTCCAATCGACAGACGTCGCCGGAGCACTGTGGTAGTGGAGGTGAGCCACGCCACCGAACGGAGCCGCTAGCCTTCGATGCTCTCTCTGTTCTTGTTCTGATCCGCTGTCGGCCACCTGCGGTTGTCGGGTCGGCCGCGACGCCGACAGAGGTGCCCCCACCACCCCGTCCCCGTCTCTTATTCCCCCACTTCCTCCTCCCGTTTCACCACTTTTTACCAGCTGCATCTCCCCCACCACCCACGCCATGATTAGACCACCGCTGCAACCTCACCCCTCGCAGCTCATCCTTCCTTTTTATATACTCCAGAGGCCCATCGCCGTGCCTCATTTCTCTGCCTCCTGCTCTCTACCTGTTTGCTTAAATGCGCTTAGATTTCCAGTTCAGGTAGCAGCTGGAGTTGCAGCTTCTGCATGAATGAAGAATCATATCTGATGAATCTTCGGCGTCAAAATCGGAATCTCCAGCGATGTGGGACTGCGATATCATCATAGTAACAGCTTGTAGATTAGACAAAAGTAACTATCGGTAGTACCTTCTTCACTTTCTAATTACAATCATATGAAAATTCGCTGAAAAGTAGGAGCTGATCTTTCCAGCTCTGTTCCAGAAAAGTATAGTGATGGCACCAATTTGTGGCCACGCGAGATTCTTGTGAGTTCTTTCGGGGAAAAAGGAGTGGTGTATCCTGTATACGATGATTTTTATACGTATTAAGGTGCGTAGTCTGCTAGGCTTATCTCTTTAATGGCGAAATGGTGTCCACACGGGGTCCGTCAATGAGACTGGTGGTCAAGGAGGCGTTTTTTCATCACTGTCTTCCTTTGCTGCCGGGACCTCAACGATGGGGAATGAACAGAAGCCGACGCCACAAGTTTCTGCAAAATTTCAAGCTTCATTCAAGCAATTACCAACTCCTCACCAAACAAAATGTGGCCCAGCCTCTATCAATTTGTCCTTGATAATGTGCATTTTGCTATCATTGTCGTCGTCATATTTAATGCTGATTAGCACGGCGACCCCAGCGCCCTGCTCTCGCCTTATCCTCTCGCTGGAGAAATGATTCGTGGTGTGCGATATTCATACTTGAAAATTAGAGTTGAAATGTAGAATTAGAAGCGAGAAGTGATTGCGAAGAAGCGGTTTAGTGAATCCTGAGACAAAATCCCGAATTCCACGATGATTTTGTCGTGCAAGGAAGGAGGGAAATGGGAATGGGAATTAGCGTTTGACAGGCGCGTCAATGGGGATGAACTTTGTCGCAGGAGATGCCAAAGCAGTCCGTGTCAAAGCACGCCACTCACTCACCTCTAATGGATGGCCAATAATTTAGCCGCACGCCATCGTCTCCAACCATCGCGTCACAAGCCCCACACAGAGAGGAATTGGGAACTCCATTCCCTCGATTTCATTAACTCCCCACTACTCTTTACATTCAATGTCAAAAAACAAAAGAAAAAGAAAGCTTAGGATTCATAGTTAACATTCAACGACGACGGAGAAAAACAAATCTTCAGGGGCTGGTTTGGAGTCGCAGTTAAATTCCCAGGAGGATGTAGTAAACCAGAGTTATGGGGAGAGCGATCAGCATCCCGAATATGACTCTGCAGCAGGAAGGAGACAATGGATTAGTTGACAAGAAAGAAGAGGCGGAAGGATGGGAACGAGGTTGTACTCACGCTGTGCTGAGAATGTCTGGGTGGACGTTGTACTCTTTCGCGAACACAAAGGGAACAATGCCTTGTGGCAGGGCTGCCTGTCCATCGAAAAGAAAGAAAGAAAGGAAAGAAAATTGTGGAAGAGAAGTTAGAGATAAAGTTGGTGTTGGGTGGAAATGCGTGCAGGCATGTGGGAGGAAGCATGGGGAGGAGAGGACCTGGACAATGGCGATGTGCAACAGGACACCGCGTAGGCCAATGACCACGGAAGCCACGGCCATGACAGCAGGGCCTACCAGGAACCTCACGGCCATGGCGTAAGTCGCCACCTTGTTCCCGCACGCGATGATTCTCGGCTGCAGCGCCATGAACAGGCCTGCAATCATCCAACGTCGATCGGTAAATAATGGAAAAGATACCAGAAACGGAGCGTTTCAAAAAGGATTAAAGTAGTCTCGTGGCACGTGGACGCTGACCGAGGCTGAACATGGCCATGCCGAGGCCGGCGTCGGAGAGTATGGAGATGGACTTAAGTACGATCTGCGGCATCGTGAACTTCCACCTGCAACAGAATAAAAAAAAATCAACAATTGTCTTCGAGCGTTTGCGAGATTGTTGGATGATTTGATTTGATGGCGAAGCTGGATAAATTGGGTTACCGGAAGCAGATGAGAGCCCAGATGATTCCGATCAAGCTGGAGTAGGTGTTGGGGTTGCGGATAAGCTTGCGCCACACCATGATCAGGATCAGCCTCGTCATGACGCTCGTCGGCGGCATCGCAGTCACTTCCCGTAGGCCACTTTTGCCGCCGGCGGCCGCCTCCTTATTAGCCTTCTCCTCGCCTCCCTCGTGAGGCTGAGCTGTTCCGTCTTTGTCCAGAATTGTCGTCTTGTTGGCGAAGCTGAACCCCTCTCGCTCTGCATACTGACTGTCCACTAGATTTTGAAACCAAATCAAGTTAACTGATGATGAATAATATGAAGAGAGAAAAAAGAGCAGTAATTGAGATTGGTTAGCATACATTTGGCCGGAGAAACTCCTACAGTGACTTGGTGCTCTGCCGCCGCCGGCAAACCAAAATCCTTGCCGTTTCCGAACACTTCGGAGACCGGCGACGCGCTGGAACTCCACACGAACATGTGAAGATCCTTATTACCGGCGTCGTCTGTTCTAATGGCGTTAGGTTGTCCATTGGCCGCCCTTTTGGGCGCTGGGGCGAAGACGGCAGGATTCGGCGTCGGGTAGGGGGCAGTCACCGGCAATTGGTACTGGAACCGCGTCGGAGGCTTGGTCGCTATCTCAGACTCGTCGTAGTTCGACGGCCGAGGCGTCACCGCCCCGAAGTTGGAGCTCCGGCCGCCCACCATGGCGTAGAAATCGTTGTGGTTGAAGCTGGAGCCGCGGGGCGTGGGGTTGCGCGACGACTGGAGGGAGTAGATCTCGGCGTTAGTGAGGTTGGAGGGGCGCGGAGTGGCGGCCGAGAAACCCCCGACGGAGCGGCGCGGGTAGTTGAGGTCGGAGCGGGAGGCGTTGGAGCGGCGGACGGTGACGTGGAGCTTCCCGTCCTCCTTGAGTCGGGTTTCAGTCTCGATGGGGACCTCGCGGCCGTCGAGCGAGACGACGTCGGAGTCGACGCTGATGGAGGCGATGGCGCCGGCGGTGTCAGGGAACTGGTCGGCGATCAGGGCCTTGGCGGCTCGGTACTCAAAGAGGAAGAGCATGAGGGTGTACCAGATGATGCACTGCAGGACGACGATCTGGACCATGAGCGAACCCGCCTCCCCTCCGTACATGCCTGTGAGCAGGGGTATGCCCATGACGAGGGTGTTGGGGAGGGTAGAGACGGAGAAAATGGTGATGGTCCAGTCAAGGCGGCCGCGGCTGCTGAGGCGGCCCCAGACGGCCAGCGCCGCCAGGACCAGAAACTTCTGGAGCGTATCTGCGGCGATGAAGCGGAGGTTCATCTTGTAGATGTTGTTGGAGGAGATGAAGTGGAAGGAGAGGAGCGGCACCGCGAACAGCGCCACGAAGCGGTTGATGCCGGAGCACTGCACCGGCGTGAAGATGCCCCACCACTTCACCGATCCGTACGCCAGGATCATGGCCACGTAAAGCGGAACCACCGCCGTCATCACGTTGTAGAAATCCGTCGAAGTTATCATCTTCTCTTCTTCCGCTTCCTCCTTCACTTCCTCTCCACTGAAGAAGCGACTCCACTACTCTGCTATAATAAATACACCTTCATTTGAGCATCTTGCAAATAAGCCCTCCGTATTTTGATACCGCTCGAACTGAAATTTTCCATAAAAGTTCTATAAATTAAGGAGGCTACAGTGTGTTTGAACATTGTCAATAGGCATTAAATTCGTCCTAAATTGGAGGGTAAAACCATAAAAGCGTTAGACAATTTAGCCAAGTTCGCCGAATCCATTAATTATTTCTATCTATTTCCCAAATTGCATACCTTAACCATTCTAATTGCCAACAACTTACCGACAACTATTTGATCGAAACGGCAAAGATCCAAAATGCATACCGTAATCTTTTAATTGCCGTCAATTTACCAAGGCATGATTGGATTGGTTATTGTAACCTTCGAAACATAGTTGAATTACTGAAGTGGAAAAGGTTGAATCTTGACGAAGCCAAAATAATATCCTCTTCTGTCGTGGTCAATTATAGCTTCTTAATTTACCTCCTCATAGATAGTCGTAGGGCGATCGTGTGGAACTGCTGGGTTGGCGAATTCTACATTTTTTATAAAGAGTTGGTTACTGTAGGACAGACTTGTTAAAGTAGACAAACGTCAAATTTCGACGAAGTCGAGATAATGTCCTCTTCCGTATAGTGGTTAACTATAACTTCTTGATTTACCTCGTCATAAATGGTCATAAAATTGATCATGTGAGATCGTTGGGTAACAGATTTCACCATTATTGTTGAAATGATGTGAGAGACTAAATGAAGGTATTTAATGCATAAAAATTGATTTCAAAACAATATGTTTGAAAAGTAAAATTAGTAAATATTTGAAAAATAATATGATATAATAAACTTAGTTAAAATCAATAAGATACATGGTCCTCATTCGATTTCTACCTTAATCATATCTATCCAATACCTCATTATCGTTAGGGTTGTAAATGAGTCAAGTCCAACTTTATAGTGTTCAAGTTTATTTGATAAAATGATCAAGTTAAGCTCAGCCAAGTCTAAAATGAACTAAGTCATTAAAATGATTATCTAAGATATGAATTTAATTCGTTTAAATATTATCTAGCTCTCAATTCAAGTTTCTTAGATTATTTGAAACTTTTACATCTTAAGTTTGTTTGATTGACAAACTTATTTATTTAACATGATAATGAATATTGTTTATGAAAGTTGTTTATAAATATTAACAAATTAAACATATATATATATGTTCAAGGTAATTCATTTAATGAATTTTGTATGTATTGAATGAACATAAATAAATAAGTCAAATACTAAATTTATTCACGAATGTTTGATTCATTCACAACGATGTCCTTCCCCTTCCCCTTTCGCCCACCTCTTAAATTTCTATCTCTAACTTGCTCCTCCAACGTTGTTGGAATTGTTCTTCTACCCTTTTTATCTCTAGTTTGCTCCTCTAACGATATGATCACTACTCAAACAAGGGAAGGAGTAAGAGGTCCTTTTAATTTACCCCAATCGATTGGATATGGAAGTTTATTAGCCTAAAATCTTCCGGAATTCCTTCCATAGAAGACACATAATCCTCAAACAATTAAGTTTTAAAACTCGAAAGGATCAAGAAAAACACATGAGAAACAGTAAAGAAACAATATCCAAAGTCCTCCGGTCCCCTGCAACTGCTACAAACTCGCATCAAACCAATCAGCATCGGCAAGCACACTTCATATACAAACGTAACTAACTACTCATGGCCGATCGCATGAACATTAATTAATGATTAGCAAGAGGACACCGAGTTTACGTGATAATTATTGTTAATTACCCGCATCACGATCTAACAATTGTTGTTCGTTCTTCATGAACAATCAGAATCCCCCAAACCAGGGATTGTGAGGGCGCAACTACCCTCCAACTTCCAGGATACTCGATCGTCTTCCTTAAATGCCATTTCAGAGTGGACCCTAAGCTCCATCGTAGGCCAATTCTTTTATCGTATTACTGAATTAAATACTGTGATTTAGTGAAATGAAGGGAAAAGGGAAAAGGAAGAAGATGGTGGGTTCGCTAGATAGATAGATACTCGAGGGATTCTTCCAAGTGAACTGAACTCTGCGAGAGGAATAAAGTGGAAAAGTGTTTGCTTGTGAAGTCCAAATCCAATTCCTACCATCTAGAAAAAGGTTGATCGATCTGTGCATCAGGAAGTGGACTCGGCACCGAAAGCATAATTTGACCCGTCAACCTGCAACCTTTCTCATTATTCGATCGATTAATCAGAAAAGTTTGTGCACAAAGGCCATGAATGCATGGCAGTGATTATGACACTGATATGCACGGCGTGCTGCATTTCGCAATGTCGTCTGGTTTTTGACTGCAAAGATATTATTCTCGCTGTTTAGTGTGAAAGAATTAATAATTGAAGGAAACTTTTAGAATCAAGCTGTTGATGATGTATTTGTTGAAGATAAGAAAAGGGGAGGAAGTACAGGTTGATAAAGCATTAATTGATTGTCGACTAAAATCGCTGTCATCGCTGATCAGCCTTGACGCTTGTCGGCAGGATGGCCGCCGGGGCCGCATTGAACATTCTGCTCGAGCGTCTTGTTGGCGAAGTCGAGAGACAGTTGCACTGCACACTGCTGATCATCCGCCGAAGGCACGGAAGACAAGTGAAGTCGATCGATCTACATTGACCAACGTGAAAACATAGTGACAGAGATGAGAGATTAAATTGTCTATATACATTTGGCTGGAAGAAATGGGACTTGATGCTCATTTCGCCATGAACATTCTCATCTTCAGAGCTTGTAATTAATGTCTGAGCAACCATTTTATTAGCTTAGTTGCTTAGCTCACCGAGCACTCCTTGCTACCTCTAAATCTAACAAATAGCTTCCTGTTCAAAGTCCGATGTTGTCCAGTGTGACTCCTCGCCCCCAGAATAGAGTTGCAGAAGATGGCAAGGGTTCGAATGCCGAAACAATATCTTGCTTCATTATGATCAACTGCAGCTTCTTGATTTACCTCCTCACAGATGGTTGTGGGGCCGACCGTGTAAGACTATTGGGATGACGAATTTCATCTTTTTTGTAAAAAAAAGATGAGATGTCATAATTTTTAATTTGAATTTTAATATAACGATTCAGTCTTAGGTTTAAATATTTAAAGTCTTATCAAAAGCTCTGATTAATATGTGTCATGGTATTAGGGTTATTTCGCCTTTTGCATTTTTAGGATTTTGAAACCATTTAAAATTTTAGTTAGTTGTTGTTAGGATATTATCTGTTATTTAGAATCAAATTTATTCGATTAAACATAAAAATCAAATTAAATAATAATTTTCAATATCAAAGTATCATTGTTCTTTAATAGCTCTTACTGTGTAATGACGTCCATTACGACATTATTACTGTTCGATAACAACAACCATGATCATCTCATTTTCTAACAATTAACGATTGTCATTATTAATCGTCTTTATTGTTTGTCTCTCCTTCCTAAAATGATTCCCTATCAAGTTAAATCTCCACCTCTCCTATATCTAATTTTCTCAAACACAAATCTCTGATGCTAAACACCACTTGATCTTGAGCTCGATTCTCAAGTGTCAATCATGCATCATTCATTCCCAAACCCGAGTGCCAAACATCCTACACTTCCAAGCTCTCCTAAGCTCAAGACTTGAGTATTGAACTTAGCATATTGCATACAATCAAAGTAATCTGACATTGAAAATACATAGAAAATATACTGAAATTATAAGATGAAAGATATCTCATTGATATAAGGCATTAGGTTCAAAGTGAATAATATTATATCATTTTAGAGATATACATGGACTCCTTAATTATTGATTATTATGAGGTATGACTTAGCTTGATTAAACAACGTAAAGGCTACTATGACTTCATCCTTAATTTGTTGTTGCTTCTCCCTTACTATTGAATATTGTATAGTCTTCTGCAATTAGATCTACAGGGCCTTTCATATGACGATACTATTGAGATTTAACTAATTTGCTATTCATACTCTGAATCTAATGGAAGCTTCATCCTCTGTTCTTGAATGACATGAAAGAAGTGATTAATTTGACTAGC
>JBBMKF010000112.1:4731763-4745700 GCA_037834155.1 Curcuma caesia
ATCTATAAGCTCAAACCAGGATGATTAATTCAACAGTAGTTGCCAAATGAGTGATTCTTTAGTAGATAACTTCTGGCATTTTAGAAGGGAAAAAGAAATCTTTCTCTTCTTTGTATGTAAAAGGTGGAATCCGTCATCTCAGTGGTTTCACACAGTCAGTTCCATGATCATCTGTGAGAAAGTAAATCAAGAAGTTGCAGTTGATCAGAAAAAATGTCAATGATAGATTTAAATCTACCTCATTATTCCATTTATCCGAACCAGAAAAAGCTATTCGATTGATGAAAAAGCGAGGGATTTTGTATGATACTTCTGAGATCGATATTTAAATATTTCTTCTTAGACCATATTGATTTAACCTCATAAGTGGAACCATTGATCAATAGCATGTTGCCCTAGAAGCATAAATCTCATATTTTTTTAAAAAAATCTCCTAATTGTTTCAGAGCAACTAGACAAAGATCTTTTAACTAGTTTAGATTCAAATATAGAATGCTTATCCAAAACCCTAGAAGTGATGATCTGGTCTGCCGCAACACAACTGCTTTGTCAGATGGTAGTCTGATCTACTCAGATAATTATACTTTGTGCTATTTTTTATAATTTTTTCATCAAATAGAGATTATACATGCTTCAGTTGAAAATTTAACCGTGGCACTCTGAAGAATCCATCAAGGATCCGCACGGTGCCCCGAGGGGCCACCTTATTAGATGATGTTTATACATTAAGTTGACCATCAAGCATAGAATTAATCATTCATCTAAATAATAATTGATATATTTCTCAATCAAATCTTGTTCAAATGATTTGATGACTTCCTCAAGTCATATTCTGTATTTTAACTAGTCAATATTTTTTAGAGATTTGTGTAGTCATATGTAAAATATAAAAAATAAAAATTTAGTAAATATTTTTAAAAAAAATAATTTCAAGATATTTTTGTAAAATTATAAAGAAGACATTCGAAGAACTATAAGTGTATAATTTTATTGTGATTTGTATAAAGGGGCTATTAGAGATAATAGCTTAATTATATCATTACAATTGATGTCTTTTTTATAATTATTAAATTGTGTTTACATCTAGTTGGTTATAAAAAAAAGTAATTAACTAAAGAGGACTATAAATTTAATTTATATGCTATCACAAAATTATTACTAATTTGTTTCCTCTAAGTTGATGCAAATATGAATTGAGAATGAATATAATAAGTCGAAATATAATTCAGCTCATACCTTGATTTATAATCCAAGCCACTCCAACTTAACCATAAGCATCTAGACCAAGCAAAGATCGATATTGGCACGGCTCAATCAAATCGATCAAATCTTAAATTACAAACAAAATATAAGATACATGATTCAATCTGATCGAGCCGTTCCAACATCACCCTCTCACTTAGCCATAACCCAAGTTTATTTAGAACTAATTGTAGCCCTTGCCAGAGAGTAATTGAATGAAGACATGAAGAGAGAAGAGAGAAATCGAAGTAATATAGGAGATCTCTAGACGACAATCACAAAAGAAAAACAAAGCACGGGTTACAACTATTAAATTTAATATTTTCCATTTCCACACGTAGTGGTTGATAAATAAATATATATATATATAAGGAAGATAATTACTAAAATAATTAATTTGTACTTATTAAAAATTGGATTTGCTTGCACTGTAAAAATCTTAAACATTATTATTATTATTATTGATTGAGGCTGGTGCCTCTTCGTTTTCATTTTAGTAGACAAAAGCCAAGAATCTCAGGGGATTAATTAATTAGGTTTTGTCTGAAAACAATATAATTAAATTAGATATGCATGTTGTTTAATTGAGTCTTTACAGAGCAAGATGACAGAGAGAGAAGGTTGAGATTCGTACAGCTAATTACATTAATTCAGAGAAATATATATATTAACTATTTTGTCTAACTTAATTGTCAATGAGCAGACTAAGAAATTTCTGGGATTTAGAAGAGACAAAGAACAATAAGAAGATGCTCTGAATAATTTTGTTTCTGTTTTTTGTTTTTTTTTTTGGTGTGGTTTCTTTGATCTTATTCCTCTTTTTAATGTTTTAGTGGTTCAGGTACAAGCTAAACTAATCGCTAATGGCCAGAAGTTACCCGAATAGATGGATATTATTCATTATCCTTAGCATCCAAGCCTACGCTTCTATATAAAATTAGGATAAAAATTAAAAAGACTTTTTTAAACTATTAAAAAATAATAATAAATCAAATTATTTTATAATAATTTTGATTAAGTTGATAATAGTATTTTGATATAATAGTATTTTATGTATAATAATTTTGATTAAAATGAAATAGATTGAGTAGTTGCTGCAACAAATACTAAAATAAAGAGTATTTAAAAAATATATGATAGGATTTTTTTTATCTTTTTAATTATTTATATAATTTAAGATATCTTTTTAATTTTTAAGAACAAATATTTTTTTATTTGAAATCATCATTGTGCAGTCAGCAGAGAAGTGTTCAATCTACAAGTTTTTCAGAATTCGAACAGCACTTTCATCGAGCAAGATGTAAACGCACAAAACTCTCTACTCAGCCTCAACATTAGTGAGTCTTCTTGTCAATTACCTAATGAAACTCCATGAATACTCGACATGCTTGTGATTGATAGTCGAAGATGAAGATGGAGTTGAAATTGCCATTACTTCAATTTGGGAGCATCAGTTTGTGAAGCATCATTCGCAATTCCGTTCGTGTTCTCCGGTGACAAAATTTAATAAAAAAATGAAACCTGCAAAAGATCTTATGCATTAAATTCTATGCTCTCGCTGTGTCTATCTTAGTTAACTCGTTGCGTCAATGGCGGATCGATTTCTAGCATCGTTTAAATTCAACATTGGAGAAGTCCCTAACCGAGAATCTGCCCTTCTCCGACGCGCTTCCGCCGGCTCCGGCATGCCGTAGTCCGAGCGTAAGCGACACGTCTCCAGCACCACCGGACCTCGCCACCGCGGAGAACCGGTGCACTTCGAATGCCTCGTCGGCGCCGGCGAGGCTGCTGCCGTGGTCGTGCCGCCACGGCGTGCTCGCGGAAGAGCCGTCTCCGCTTTCGGGTGGCAGGTTAACGGATTCGGGTCTCATCGTCGGTGAGTGCGTTCGCTGGTTCATGTCTTCCTCCGGCGGCGGCTCCGCTTCCTCCTCCTCCTCCTCCACCTCCTCTTCCTCCACTTTGGATTCTTGGAGGTACATCTCCTCCACCATCGGTTTCCACAGTCTCACCCTCGCGTTGATGAACCAGTTGGCCACCTACATCGATCATGATCTCGCAGTTTACGAGGTTAATTAATAAAAAAATAACTGAACATAAACGGCGGGAAGAGATTCATGGGACAAACCTGGTTCCTGGATAAACTTGTCTGTTTCGCCAACAAATGCTTATCTGCATCACTCGGGTACCTGAGAAACCACACAACCAAACCACGCTATCGATTTCTTCTTGCAGCTTTTCTTGCGCAAGGACGACTAAGCACATGGACAACAAGATCTAAACAACGTTAAAAGTAAAGCCTGTTCATAGGACACAGGATATGCATGCTCTGTTCTGCACTTCATGGAAGTGAACAGATGTTGAGGAAAAGACAATCCTTTACGGCTACATGCATGAATTCAAGAGTGGCAGTGGAAATAATATGTAATAAATGCTCGCTGTCAGATCTTTCATGTACATTGGAACACTAATCACTGTATGACAAGGTTTCGGGTACTGAGAAAAAGGCATGCAATTCCATCCAACAGGAATAGATGAGTTTAGAATGTCGATCTAGAGAGAATTTGAAATCGAAGATGGAGTAGGATTGATATGAAGAGGAGAATTAAAGATGGTTAAACGTTAAAACCAATTAGTAAATTAGCTTTGACGAGAAGGCGTACGGGTGAAGGAAGTGCTCAAAGAGCCAGCCTCGGAGGATGTTGACGGAGCGATCCGGGAGGCCGCGCTGCGGCCGCCACGCCTCCGGCTCCATCATGCCCAACTGGCCGTAGGCGGACTGCTGGCGGAGGGTCTGGTCCAGCAGGCGGAGCCGCGGCGTGGCGCCCTTGGTGATGCTGGCGGAGCCACCAGAACTCCCAGCGGCGCCGCCTTTAGTATTATTATTATTATTATCCCCGAGCGCTTCGCACGTCTGCTTCAGCTTCGCCGCGATCGCGTCCCTGAGGCACCGGAAGTGGCGCGACATGGCCCTCTGCGCCAGTGCCGTGTACGGCGTCGCCGCCCCGAACCCCATCGCCGAGTCGAACGAGTTCACCACCATCTGCATCTGCTCGCAGTAGCGGCTGTATCTCCTGTCCACCTGCGATCACAATCAACGAAATCGCAGTAATTTCTAAGCAAGTACAATAATCAATTCCCCTCTGTTATCTGTATATCATGCCTTTGGTGCCTAGAATCACGATGTAATCGTGGAAAGAAAGAAAGACAAATGTCATACATCAGCATTTCAGTTTTGTTGGGAAGATAACAAGAGCACGCGGTTGAAGTAGTACAGTCCAACATACGCAGGATTTGATGAAAGAAACAGATCAACTAATCGACTCAGTGCAAAAATCTAATCAGTGCTGTTGTTGCAGCTGAAGAAAAGTATTCTATATGTGATGAATAAATTGCCGGAAATTGAAAATTGTATTGATAAATTATACGTGCCTCGTCGATCATGGAGAGGAGCTTGGTCTTCTTCCTCTGGAGCTCAAATCTTTCGGCAGGAGACAAAGCGGGAGAACCCTTTGATGCGCTGCCGGAGCTGCCTATGCTGCTCAGGTTACGGTTAGAATTGGATGTGCTACCGCGCTTTGCGAGTTTATTGGCCTGTTTTGTTTGTCCTCTTCCCACGCTGCAGAATTCCTCCAGTAGCTCTTGCGTCGCCTTGGCGTACTTGGAGCTTCTCAAAACGTTGATTATGCCGGCACTGCTGCCCCCAAAGGCGGCGACGTGCAACTGCTGGTCCTGCAGGTGTTGATTGTTATTGAAGTATAGGATCCCTTCCCTCGCTCGGAGTCCGTCGGTGGCCTTGGCCTGCATCTCCAGCTGTTGCAGGGAGGAGGAGAGAGAGAGAGACAGTCCTTGGCCTTCTACCACCCGGCCGGCGCCGAAGGGAGATGACTCCGTAAAGGGATGATGATGAAAGGCAGCAACTTGTGGCGGCGAAGATGAAGATTGAATCTGTTGAGGTGACGGTTGCATTGCCGTCGGGCTCGTGAGGAAAAGCTGCATCGCGGCGGAGGAGTCGGTGCTCAAACCAGGCACCGAATGCTGCTGCTGATCGTGGGGATGCTGGTCGGCGCCGTACCAGTCCACGCCTGCGCCGATGGCCATGGATCTCGAAGGGATGATACGGAAGTCCATCGGCGACGCCAACCCTGACGACTGCGGAAAATTGAACATGTCAGAGAGCATGTGACCTCCAGCAGCGGCGGCGGCTCCTACGGCAGCGGAATCGTAGATACTTGTCTCTCCTTCGATTGGGACGACGAGCGCGGGGTGTACCCTGGCGACGCAACCATTGTCCCGCCTGCTCAGCTGAGCGACGTGGTCGTGGTCGCCGCTATCCAGGCCGTCGGGGAAGCTTAAGAGGCCTTGATGGAAGCCATGAGACATGGTGCGGCTCCGGCGATGTAGGCGTACGACTTCTAGGAGGGTCTTGGTCGAGTTCCTTATCAGTTTCGTGGCCGCTCCCATAGTTCTGCTCTACCCTTCATCACCATCATCGATCAAGAGCAAGCCAACTTTAAGATCTGCAACCACCACATCAACCCAAGCATCCATCGATCAAAACAAAAAATTAATTAGAATTCAAGAAACGAACAAATATACTTCCTTGCTCTGGTCCTTAATTAAGAAAAGGTTGAAGCTTGAAGACGATGATGTGCTTACTGTGGTTGAATTCTATTTACGGAGATTGAAGAGAGCAGATCTATTTTGGTGGATTAAATTTGATGATGATCACAGCGATCGTCGTCGTGGATCCTCATCAGTAGCAGCAGCCATGGCGATTCCATCTCTGTCTCCTTTCTTCTCTCTCTTGGCTGCTTCCTCTGCTGCTCTCCTTGGGCTACAAACGCCTTCTGAAAGGGAAGAAAAAAAAAGGAGAAATCATTAAAAGGATTGGCCGCTAGAAGAAGATAGAGGAAGGAGAACCCGTCGCTCTTCCTTTTCCTCTGTCTTCCCTCGGTCTCAAAGCTTTCTCCTTGACATTTTCATGTTTTATTTAGAGAAAACTTTCACTTTACTCCAAAATCCAAAGTCATAAAAGTCCTCTAAAGTCTTCAAATTCTTGTGCTTGCTCCCAATTTGTTGCTCGTCCCTGCACACAAAGTGCCTGTGCAATGTCTTCACTTTGATCGCCAACCACCACTTCTACCTCTGAAGACTCCTCCGGCCACTCGTTGCTCACTTTCACCACTCCTCCAGTCTAAGAAGAAGAGATGTTTTAACAACAATAATAAAACTTTAAGATAGTGTTTAAATTTAATACCTTTTTTTCCAAGGAAAAGCCCGCATTAGTGGGTGCCTTCTAGTCCAATTATGCAGGTTGACTTGTGGAGAAGGTCTCGAGGAGCATTCTCGTCATCGCACTGCATGCATTTGCTCCGCGAGGCAGACGAACTCACCAAAGACTGTGTTGAAATGGCTATGCAGTAGGTAGTATTGAAGAACACACCTAATCATTGGGTGACTCCAAGCTTCAAAATCAGTGTTGCTATCTGAAGTTGATCCCCCTGAAATCTTTGAATCTGACACTTCACCATTTCACTGCAGCAACTTGTTTCATTGAAAGATTTCTGAAAATTTTGAATTCTGCAAGAAAGCAACGTATCCACATCACCAGTACTGTTTTTGCATGACTTGATCAAAGCAATTGGGATATTCACATCTTTTCATGCCCTTTATTTTTTACTGTTGCCAATGTCATCCTCCCCAGTTCGTCACTTTCCTACAGTTGCGCAAGAGCAGCTCAAGCCACACAGCCACGCTTTCCTGCTCTTCTGGGCCCTCATTTTATTCTTTTGAGAGCAAATTCAGACTGTTGATGTCCTCTGATCGTCAGTTTGCATGAATCCTTTGAGGTTTGCTTTTGGTTCGATCGAAATTGCTTCCAAATGGTGCCGTGGTCCACAGGGCGGAGCTCCGCGAGGAGCCCCCACACCGCCGGTGACAGCTGTCCTGGTCTGGCGCCATTACGACACACCGCGCCTGCGCGGGCCCGACGCCGCCACTCCTCGTCCTGTTCGGCTCCTTGTCATCTTCTATCCGTGCCGTCGCTTTTGTCAATTCGTCCTCTGCTGAAGCTCCAATTCGCAAACTCATCGACAAAGAAAGGATAAAACCAGCCACAGACGAAGCATTCACTCTGTCGCCGTCACGTAGCTTTCTTCTCTCTCTGCCACGGACGAACTTGTCGAAGCAATTCCGAGAACCTAATGAACGCTCAGATGAGGTCGGCACTTGACCTCTCTTCAACGGCAATGGATCCCCGGCCAGGCGGCGGCCGATACAGCGGCCGTAAAGGATCAGGTCAGGCCACCGCAGAGCATCTTGCAGGAAATTTGTTTGCATTGGAGGAAAACGACCATCTGCGACTGGAATTATTAGGGAGGCATAACAAAGACTGTTGCACAAGATCTGCTCATATCTTTGAATGAACCAATTGGATTGGACAGGATTATTTGAATTGGATGGACTAAAACAAATCATGTAGATCAATAATTTCAGAGCTTCAGGTCATTACAAATTTATTTACCATGGGAATCGGAGACTGTACATGAGACAAACAATAGCCTGAGATCCTACAAAATCTGCAATTCATGTATATAATAATATAAATGCAAACAAAAGATATCTAAGCTTGTAATTAAAAGAAAATCAGTTAATATAACAAGCTGTACATACCATAAAAGGAACTCTTTAGTATGTTAGTCATTCAGGTTCGCAAACATTCTCACGCAATGACCTTTTTGAAGGTTCGTCCACATATTGGACATTGGATGGCAACAAAGGTCCAATGATTTTTCTTCCAACTGAAGCAGTTTCCTTCAACTTCCTTTTCCTAAGCCTCTTTCTCTGAGCCCTTGTGAGTTTCTTGGGTTCAAGGTCATCTTCAAGAGCCTGAGAGCTTTCACTTCCGTCATTATCTACATCTGCAAAAACAAATGAGTTAGAAGTGAGATGACAAGAACCGACAAATAGTTTGTGAATTGTGGTACACCCAGTTACCTTGGTCGAAATTTGAATCCAAATCCCTACAAACAAGAGGCACTAGCTCATCCACAGGTATCTGTCATAGATTATCAAGGGTGTAATTTTAGTAATGAAGGCAAACACAGATCAAATATTGGTGTTATTTAGCAGCATAGACGACACCCATAGGGCTAAGGAAATTTGAAAAATTGCATCAATTTGTTATTTATCATGTGCTATTTGTATTTCAAGATTGCATTAATTTGTTGCCTTGGAGTAGTTAATCAATTATTTTTGTGATGACTTGTATAAGTTAGTTGTAGGAAGTGGTAGATTCCCCACAGGGGTGCTCAATTGACTAGAGGGTGGCAGACTTGTTATAATGGGACAAGGGATCAATTCCCAACAGACATATGCCCTCGGGAAAAAAAATTCCTCCCACCCCCTAGCCATTTGGTGGTCGGTTATAAGTTGACCCCGTGATTTATCTCCCTTCACATATCCTGGGGTCAGGCTGGGTCACCTAGGGTTAGCGTAATAACCTTTTGCTACAATTATAAGAAGTGGTAGAATGAAGAAGTTACAGTCACAAGTTGTAATTATCTTCTTCAAATTCTTGTATTTGCATCCTTCAACAACAAGCAATTGACAAGTTACTTTGGTCAAACGTGAAGGTTGAAGACTGCCACTCAACCAGAAGTCAGCCATTTGGCTAATAGTGAACAGGATCAGCTTAAGAAGCCATGATTAAAAAACTAGAAACAGACTGAAATGGTATCCAAAATCAAGTTCGAAGAAGGAAATAAAGGAATACAATTCAAATCTACATGACAATAAGCTTGGAAAATCAATCCTGGTATTACTTAAGTCAGTCAAACCTGATGGTGTCAATTGTTTCTCCCTTTGATCTAAACTCAATTAATTCATCCACCTTTAAGACAATATGGTCTAGACTTCTAGAGCGATATGATACACTAGAGCAACACGATACATCCAAACATATGCAATACAATGGCCATTGAAAACAAACTCAACTAATCTGCCTTCGATAACCCCAGTTGATAACAATCAAACTATAAGCTCTAGTTTGACTCCTCCAAAAGAAAACCATGAGCTCTAATAATTACTAAGCCATTTTCACATTGATCCTGGCATAACATTTCCTTTATTCACTCGAAATTAAAGAAAGTTTATTTAAGATAAATGACAAGTATGAACTCATTATGTGCCAAATGGCAACTTCTCGAAGGACAGATTCATAATAATATAACAAAAATATACAGATCATGAGTTTCTACTATGTGAGGTCAATCAGATGAAACTTATCACGTCGTTGAATTCATTTTGTGGCCATATCACTAATTACGGGAATGTACTTCATCACTATTATAAATTCCTGATTCAACTCTGTACGTATTTGCATTTGCATCAACTAATTCTTTACACACAAGATTGATTGTATATATCAATACTTGATAAAGTAAAAGAGAAAAGTAAATAATAAATCCTAACTTCAGGAAAGTAAATTTTCAATCCAAATATATCTGAATCACTGTAATTTCATACAGAAGATTAACTTAAACATAATTCAACGTGTATATACTTAACAAATACAAAACCAAATCATGCTATAAAATGGAAAGCGAGAAATGGGTGCAATACCCAATTTGCATTGACTTCTCTGATTAGTGATAACAAATCTATGATTTGGGCATCCTAGTCTCAAAAAGAACTGAAGCTACTCCTGCTTGGATAGTAATATAACATTAAAAAGATAAGAAAAAATTTCGAAACACTTAAATTGGCGGAATGACAGCAATTATTTAACTACAAGTTTCAGAATTCGCTAACGTAGGGGGGAAATTTGGAAGGGCGAAGAGGTGGCCAAAGAGATTACTTGAGGCAGTCGAGGTGGCGGCGACCGCCGAGGCGAAGGAGGAAGGTAGAGCTTGATGAGCGCCTGGTGAAACCTCTTCCTCTTCCCTTTCCTGAAATCCTTCTTCTCGATCGAGGCGGCGGGTTCCTCGAGGTCCCCAGAGCCTCCATCCCCACCCAAACCCTCCCCCTCCATTGGATCCGTAGAACTGATCCCTCCGCTTCAATCTCAGAGTCAAAAGAGGAGGAGCTCCGGCGGCCGGCGACAAGGAACGGATCCGGGCCTCAAAGTAGCGGTCGACTGAGCCCTAGTTCGGTTTCTGAAACGGGCCTTTTTATAGACAGCGAAATGGGCTTATAGAGAATTTTATGCGGAGAGGACATAAATGACGTAGTAAGATGCGCAGGGAGCACCTCATGCGGTCCCACTCAGCATTTAACTGCATTGACTCTTCTTCTTAATATCACACCAACTTTGTGTGTGCAAAACATGTAACGTTCAATTCCTTTAATATCAGTCACAACAAGTTTCCAATCAATCGAATACAAAAGAAGTGAATTGATTCCTGCATCGATCTTTATTTTCAGTGAAAAGGTGAGGAATTTTCAACGTAATTGCTTGTCTCTTGCATCGCAATGCAATTCCATGTGAACTTGACTTTAGTCAACGTCAAAGTCTTCAGAAAGATTCGCATTCTAACTATTTTACTGCACCAAGCCAAGTCAGCGCTGCAACCTCCTCGATCCTCATGCCATCGCTGGCCGCGCCAGGGCTCGGTTCCTCCCGGCGAGGACGGCGGTCGCGCCTCATCCTCCTCGCCGCGGCCGCCGGAGTCTCCGCCTACGGTGCCTACAAGTTCTACCACCTCCCCTCCATCGCGCGCAGGCGGATAGAGCTCGCGAGGATCGCCGGAGCGTTGATCTCTGTAGCCGACGCCGCCTCTTCCTCCGCCGAGGCCATCAGCCTTGTCTCCTCCGACTTGAGCCGCTTCCTTTGGTCTGGTTCTTCAGAAGTCCCCTCCAGTTTTCGGCAGATTGCCAAGCTCGCGGGTTCGTTGGAGTTCTCCGCTGCGATCTCTAGCGCTTCGGAGGCTCTCGCCGCCGGGATCGTTCGGGGGCTCCGGTCAGCCGAGCTAACCGCCGGAAAAGATGAATCCTTGGAGCCGGAATCGCGAATTGGCTCTGCTACCTTCCTCGAGTGCTTTCTGGACAAGTTCTTCTCTAGCGCCGGGTCAGGCTTCGCAGCGGAGGTCACCGGGAGCTTCGCGAGGGAGTTGTCATCGAGCTTGATCTCTTCTGCTGATTTATTCCGGAGATCAGGCGAGAGTAGTGCTCCGAGGTGGGTTGCCATGCTCCGCGACGACGAGACCTGCAAAGAGCTCGCGGAGCATTTCATCGACCGGATCGTGGGCGCCGCGGCCGCAGCGTACCTCGACAGGCGGACGAAGACAAACGCCGTCGACGACTTGTTCACCGGCCTTACGAACCCCAAGCACGAGGCTAAGATGAAGGGCGTCTTGGTCGCCGTGGGCAATGGAGCCGTAGAGACCCTGGTGAGGACATGGCACACTGTGAGGTCTGATCACGGAACAACGCCATTAGAGGACAACAGGAGATTATTTCAGCCGGTGCCCATGGAGGCCAGAGATGTTCATGTGATTCGCGAGGAGGTAATGGAGAGAGGGCAGCAAGTGGTGAGGTATGCGGGTGCCAAAACCATGGCGATCATGACTGTGTGCCTTGCTCTGTGCATGGAGATCTCCATTGGGACAAAGAAGCTCATGATGCCCGCACCAGCAGCCTAATCAAAAAGGCCGACGGACTTTTAGGAAAGATGCTAACTTTAAAGCACTGACAAAAAACTATGAAACGAGGTGTCATTTTTTGGACTTGTTATCGAAAGAGCATATGATATTTACAAATTATCAAATCCGGCAACATTCTCCTCTCGCCGGAGTCCGAGCCTCTGTTCACAGGCTTCGGTGGGTTTTCGACTGATCAGGCAGGGTTATTTAATAATTACGTGAATATCAGATAAAGACGGATTTAAGAAAAATTATATAAGCATAATTATCGGTTAACTTTGAAGATTTTTCTTATGAACTCGAAACCTGATCTCTTATTCCAATCTTAGCATGCTTTCTGCATCACATGCTGATCTCTCAGCTCGATTTAGGCATGCTTCTTGTATCATATGCCGACCTCATACCTTGATCCGGCATGCTTCCTGCATCACGTGCCTCCTGCCTCAGTCTCAGCATGCTTACCGCATCACGTGCCGACCTCCTGTACCTCGGTCTCGACACGCTTTCTGCATCATGTGTCAACCTCTTGCGTGTGATTCTCATTTGGAAACATGATCGTCCTGCTTAATCTAGGGAGCTCAAAACCATTTCTCTTAAAGAAATAAGAGCATTGTTCCGGCTAAAAACCGACGACGGTCAAGCCACCAGTCAACGAACGATCCGACGGGTGCCGCTTCCTAACGGAGTTGGAGGGACAGGGTGATGAGGACCTGAAATGCACTTGAACAGGGGGTGAGAGGGGGTGCCGGGAAGTCCCGGCGGGCCACTCCGACGCTCAAGTCAGTATTCCGTAGAAGGAAAAATGGAAATGTAAATGAAGGAGAAGATTTTAGAAAGTCGAACCAGCCCTCCAAGAGGGAGAAGAAGAAGAGCTTCCTTTCCGAAGAAGAGGTGAGAACCTGAAATGCATAGTCTGTCCAGAAGAAGAAGTGTCCCCTCTTGGAAGAAGAGGAAGAAGAAGAAGTCCTCCTCCAAGAAGAAGGAGATGATGCCCAGGAAGAAGAGGACGATCATCATGATGCCTTCCCTTTGCTAGAGCTCTCCCTTATGTAGGCACATAAGGAGACCAAACCTGACATATATCCTTGCCTCTTGCTTCCCTTTTGACATTATGTGCAGGAAAAGGACATCTTCTATGACAACTTTATAAAGGCTGTCTCGGAACAGGTGTGGTTTATTGAATCCACAAAAGACAAATATTGACCAGTCCATTTGACTAGCCTTGCCAAATCAGTCTCATTCTTGACTCCCCCTTGATCCTTGACTTTTACCTTAGAGAAAGGGTCACGTCATTTATGCACCGACATCAAGCATATTCTCAAAATATACAAAAACTAATAGAATTCTTCCAAATAAGCACAGGTGTATCAAAATATTTCTTAGACAAATGCTATTATTTCATAAATTGACTACTATAAAAAAAGTAACCTATGCTCATGGGTATAGGTACGTACACATTTATCTTAATTTTTTCAAGTCATTAAACTCGTTCCTCACGCCGAACTCTAGTTTAAGCGTTGGAGTAGCTTGTCGGGATCCACCCAGTGTCATTCTAACCATTTTTTTGAGTGCTTTATAGGTCTCTCCTTCGCTCTCCGCAACTTTATTTCAGGGGCATGCACGTTAGCAATCTTTGAACCGGTATTGGAACCATCCACAATGTATTAGCCGGAATATTGACGATGGTCGATGCAGCGCCAGGTAGGGAAGGTGATGTAGGTGAGAGAATTTGGAAATATGAGGGCTCTTTTGATAATTATTTTTTATAAAAATATACCACTCTGATAATTTTGCTAATTAGAAGCACCTTTTTAACTTTTGCTATGTTTCATCTGAACTCGGGGTTCCATTTTCTTGGGCCATCAGCCCATATAACTATCTATGGGCCCAATCGAGCTCTGATCCAGAGCGAAAAGTAGTTCAAACGTTTGCCCCGCTGAAGGCGCAGCGCCCGTTCAAATTCCCTTGGAGCCTTCCGTCACTACTCACAGTGAAGCAAGAGAAGGATCTCGATTGCCTATGGAGAAGATCTCCGTCGCCGTCCGCTTCCGCCCC
>JBBMKF010000112.1:4752181-4769445 GCA_037834155.1 Curcuma caesia
CATAAAAAGAAAATAGACCATAACATAATAGACAAGCATATGCTCTATACTATGGATAAGAATCCAAATCATTGATATAGTTGATTGGGAAGGTCTCGAGAAGCCTTCGAGACATGCTTGAGTTAGTTAGTGTGGGACAGATTTATTGAAGTGGACAAAAATTAAATCTCGATGAAGTTGAGGCAATGCCCTCCCCCTTATCGGTCAATTATAGTTTTTTGATTTATTTTCTCACATATGGTCGTGAGACCGATCGTGTGGGATTGTTGGGATGACGAATTTCATTTCTTTTGCTGAAGAAGGAAAGACCTCAAGAAACTTAGTCGAGCTACATAGTGTAGTGATAAAATATTTAGAGAAATACAAAAGAGGATCATGTTCAAATTTCAAATGAGATGAAATATTTTAAATATTAATTTTTGAATGTGTATAAACTATGCTTTAGATATACTTAGTAGGTGAATGAGGAGAAGGTTGTCTACCTTTAGAATTAGTTGGCCAAAGTTGGAACACGTGAATTATTAAAAATGAATAAATAAAAATTAGAGTATATATATTCTATTTAGACTTTTTTTGGTTAGCTAATGATAATTGATAAAATTCCTCATATTTAAATTCAGAATAAGTCACCAATAAGAAAGTATTTTTGTTGCTTATGGGCCTTAGGCCCAAGTTAAAGGCCCAATTATACATCACTGGATAATATAATTTGATTTGACTTTACCCAAAACATGATTATCAGAAGGAAAAAAACGCTTTAAAAGTAACATAATACAATGCGGTCAAAATATAATAAATTATTTCAAAATACAAAAATTTATAATTTATTCAAAAATAATTAATACTATAAAATAGAATAAAATTTAAATAAAACAAACATGTGATTCAAAAATATTGTTCACGCATCCATTGTTTTAAAAAAAAACTCAAATATGTAATATCAGCATTAAAATTTTCATTATTTATAGTTTCAGATAATATTATGTTATAAATAGATTAAAATATAGTTTCTTATTTTAATTCAAATATATATGTATTTTTAATAAAAAATTTGAAATATATCCAATTTAAATCCCAGTGTCTTGATTCAAAAAGCCAACTTTAAATTAAATAAGCAATTTCATTGATTTTTATTTTGTCAAAGTTTCCCGTTTTAAGTTGTTATTCCATTGTTCATAAATTATACGGTTAAATGATCGACAAAATTTTTGATTTTTAAAATACTAATTTGGCACAAAGGCAAACCATTAGATTTACTCTATCATCTCCTTAAGTGGCCATTTTATGGCTAATTTTTTTATATATATTTTAGGTATCTAGATTTTTACATATTCAATTTTTCTTTCATCAAATAAATTTGAAAGTGCTCATGTTAAAAACTATCAATCCATCATTGTAAAAAGTCATATTCCACTTGAGTACTAAATCATGATCAACATGTAAGATCGCTATGTCAGGTGAGAATCATCCTACTTTACTTGGATCAATGGCATAGTTAAGATTGGGCTATACTGGGTTTCAACCCAGTGCAGCTCAACAATTGAAACTAATATATTATTTTACAACCCAATGCAATCTAGAATCCAATGTAGCTCAACAATTGAAACCAAGGACAGTTAAAATCTTGACTACGCTATTAACTTGGATAATCATATTTTATATTATTTTATATAATTTTTCTTCACATAAAATTAAAAATCAAGTTATGATATTTTAAAAATCCATCAACTATAGAGGAGGACAGTCCCCCTATAGATCTTTGACTAACGTAAGAGGTGGCGGCGTGAACAAGAAGCATGAGACGTTGACTTCATCAAGCACGTGATAATAAATAATAAAGAATAGAACTCATTGATTGATAGATTGTGATATTTGTGTTCGTATGTGGAATTTTCTTTATTTTATGTTCGCATTGGTCTTTCTATAGTAAATGGCTATTGATAAAACAATATTTGTTTGTGGAAAACAAGTAGGGTAAGAGAAGCCGACACGATTTAATTTGTCTATATTATGTCATTCGATTAATAATTTTATAGGTTTAAATTTGAGTTAAATATATTCAAGTCATAAATAAATTGGTATGTTTATAAATTAAATGATAAATAAATAATTATATATATATATATATATATAATTAAAAATGGAGATTAATTATTATTATTACCTTTTTTTCTCTCTAATTTTTAGGGCATTAGAAGACCGGCATGGAAGGTGACAGGCTACATAAAAATCTTGGAAAGGAATGGAAAATCAAATATATAGGAGGTCATAGTTGCAAAAATGAGAAATGGAAATTAAGTAAAATAATTAGGAAAGTTTTTATTGCAATTCAATATTCAGCAAATGTTTATAATAATCACATTTATAATTTTAGTTTAAATATTTTGAGAAAAAAAAGATAAATTTCCTTAACATATATAAATGCAAGCCCAGAATAATTGCTCGTTCCGTTATTATGCGGCCTTCAATAAAATTAAATAAACGGGTCAGGTACATGGTTCCGTCCGTATACATTAATTATACGTAAGCGTACGCCAAACGAGCGCTTTTTAACCGGTACCGCTTCGTTTCACTGCGGCGTCCGATGGGTGATTGCTAAAGTGCGCCTGTTCGGCCTACACAGCGCAACTTCAGAGAGCGAGCGCGAGATCTCCTCCCCGGAGTTTGAGCGAGGTTTTCCGGCCAACGCTGCGCCGCCGAGATGGGTACGCGTTTCACTCTGCTCGACCTCGAGCCTTTTTCCGTTCGTCGGATGATTCGACTTCATTTTTCTCGAGGAATCTGTTTCCTTGGTGGTGCCGATCTCCCCTTTTTTTTTTCTGTGGCTTCCCCAAGGATTTGGATTGGATTCAAGTAGTCCGCGGTGCAGAATTATTTTGCCAGGATTCCTATTTGTTTGAGTTCCCTGCGGGTTTCTGTTTTCTCGATTTTCTTTTGGTTTCTTTTGATTTTCTTTTTGTTGCGATTTCGCGTCGAATGCGTGCTTCTTTGATGAAAAAGGAAGGAAATCTTGAGCTGGTCGTGTGGATTAGGCCTACTGATTTCTTGAAACGCCAACTGATTATGCAGACGGAGATTTGAGTTCCTCCTGGGAATACGAGAAATTCATCCGAGGAATGAACCCTCCACGGTATCTAAATCTTTTACATCGAGTAATCGCTTTTTGAATTTGGAACTTTCTGATCCTTCTTGCTCTTGTTAGGGTTGTTGTCGATAACACTTGTTGCCCAAATGCCACTGTCATTAAGGTAATCTACAATCTTCTGACGCCCCTTCTACTCGCTCTTGAATGCTCATTGGTGTTTGTAATTCGATCATATCTTGGATTTGTTCTTTCTAATTCACACAGGTTGATAGCGTAAATAAATATGGCATCCTTTTGGAAGTCGTTCAGGTCCTCATAGACCTCAATCTCATTATCAAGAAAGCTTACATATCATCTGATGGAGGATGGTTCATGGATGGTATGTCTGGGTTTCGATAGTTCCTCTGGATACCTGAATTCTATTTCGCTAATTTGATTTCTTGCTTCTTGGACTGCTGCAGTTTTCAATGTCACAGATCCGGAAGGAAAGAAAATTGAGAGACCAAAACAATTGGAGGATATAAAGGACTACATCCGTAAGGTATACTTTTCACTCCATCTTCACATGAACAGCAGCTGACATGATCTAAATTTGGTTTATTATAGTCCATAGGAGAAGGTTTTTCCTTCGTTCCATCACAAAGTAGATCTGTAGATTTCTCACCGTCGTCGTCGGATCACACATCGATCGAGCTGACCGGGACGGATCGCCCCGGCCTGCTCTCCGAAGTCAGTGCAGTTCTCACCGATCTAAAATGCAATGTGGTGAACGCCGAAGTGTGGACGCACAACACTAGAGCTGCGGCGGTGATGCAGGTGACCGACGAGGAGACTGGTTCAGCTATCACAGACCCCCAAAGGCTCTCTAAAATCAAGCAGCTCCTCTGCAATGTTCTGAAAGGGAACGACAGACGCCGGAGAGCGAAGACTGCAGTCTCAATGGGCATCACCCACAAGGAGAGGAGGCTCCATCAGTTGATGTTCGATGATAGAGATTACGAGAAGTCTGGTGAGGACAATGAGAAGGAGCATTGCCGGCCGAAGGTCACTGTTGTGAACTGGTTCGACAAGGATTACTCTGTGGTCACAGTGCGATGTAAGGACAGGCCCAAGCTTCTCTTCGATACAGTTTGCACTTTGACGGATATGCAGTATGTGGTCTTCCATGGAAGCGTGGATGCAGAAGGCCCAGAAGCTTTTCAGGTACTTTCTGTTAATTCTTTGCTTTCTTTGCTTTGTGCTACGATACTGATTGTTGGATGTTCTTATCACCCTGAAGGAGTACTATATTAGACATATAGATGGTTCCCCAGTTAACTCAGAAGCCGAGAGACAGCGAGTCGTTCAGTGCCTTGAAGCAGCCATAGAGAGGAGAGTATCTGAGGTATATGTCCAACATTTGATCCTTTTGGTATCTATCACCCTTGCTCATGTTTCATGTATTCAATACTCTCAGGGTGTTAAGTTGGAGTTGTCTACGGGCGATCGAATGGGCTTGTTATCGGATGTCACACGAATATTCCGCGAGCATGGCCTGACGGTCACAAGAGCAGAAGTGTCTACAAGAGATGGCAAGGCTGTCAACACATTTTACGTCCGCGGCGCTGCCGGTAACGCCCTCGATCCGAAGATCTTGGACGACATACGATCCGAGATAGGACAGACAGTGCTCCAAGTAAAAGGCAACTCCGACGACCTTAAATCCCCACAAGAATCTTCTACCCGATTTCTCTTTAGTGGTTTATTCAAGTCGAGATCACTTTACAATCTTGGATTAATTAGATCTCACACTTAGGCTTTCTTTGCTCCTCTCCCGCTTGTATATAGATCATTCGTCATTGCTTCATCATGCAAAACATGTCCACTTTGACATGAGGAATACAAAGGGAACAGAACAAAGCACTCGCTTAAAAAGTTAACAGCTGGGTGCTCTTGCCTCATCAAGTCTATTGTTACTTTTAGCATCCTCTTATCAATTTCCAAGAGGCTAAGAACAAATAAAAGTGTACGAAATGCTTGCAGAAGTTGAACTCTAGTTGGGATAATATAATATCACAACGAACAACCTTAAAGTATTAGACAAAAGTTGATGTTGAGGATGGGCATTGACTAGGAATTGTCGACACAAGTTATTGGAAGACAAGTGGTGTCCAGTGACTCACATCACAAGAATAATTGTGGTCATGGGGTGTGACACTGTAAACAATATTGAAGCCAACCGAGTTTGAGCCAATCAAAGGAGGAGAAGGTGATGGCTTTTGAGTCTGACTCAGGCCAACTGAGCAGATTATTCTGTGTTCTGTAGGTAGACAATGGGTGTCCCTTCTCTTGTTTTCTTCTAGCTGTCCCAGAATAACCTATACTCTATCTCAAATTTCCTCACCTACACAAATGGTTGTACCAAGTTTCACTCAAATCATCTAAGCAACTGAAGAAGAAGAACGGTCCCTCCAAGATGATCCCACACTTTACCCAGAGGAAGAATTGAATACGGCTTCTTCCATGTCTGGTCAAAGTGAGATGCTGGATTCCAAGCACCTGCACATGCCTGTTGTCCTTTGAGTCAGTCTTCATTCACATGAGATGATGCATGCCAACTGAGACCAATTAATGAAGGCTGAGCATTTCACCACAACTCTTTAAACCCTACTAATATATATTTTCTTTACCAAAAGGTGTCCTAGGTTTATATAATCTTAGAATAAAGGCGAAGGAAGCCATCTGACAAACAGTCAGTCTAACTCTGAACTAGTCCATGGCCAAAGCATGGTAATGCAGGTGCTTCACACTCTTCTTGTTTTCTATCATCTCCAATTAAAAGTCTTGGAAATGAAGGGAGAATAAACAGCAAGGACAGTTGTTTAGATTAGGCATCCTCTTTTCATGCTTGGGCACACACTTTACAGCAACAAAGAGGATCATCAATTGGATGGGCAGTTTCATTGTTAATCTATGTGGAAAAATGAAAGGTAGTATGCAACATTATTCTTAGGATCATTGATTACTCTTTCCTTGTCCATTACTTGTCTGAGTTGGATATAACTGAAAATTTGATGTATAGATGGAATGTATAATGAGACAAATCTTCAACTTTTGAGATATTGTGTCATTTGAAAGAGATGGAACACTTAAACCAGACAACAATTGAGGAAAAGAACTGCACGAGGACAATATAATATTGAAGCAAAAAAAGATTGTCTTGGTAAGTAGATTTAAGGTTGTAAATAAATCGAATATTCATGAACAAAATTGGTGTTCGGCTTGGTAAGTGTTTGTTTATGTTTGTTCAATATACAAGATCAATTAAATAAACAAACTTGAACAACTTATTAAACTAAATAAATAAGCTTGAATACATATGTGTTCAACTCGTTAATATTTGTAAACAATATTCGTGAATAATATTTGTGAACTGTGTTCATCAATAAAACTCTTATTAATATGCTAAATAAATAAAGAAAATTTCAAAATAAATAAATAAATTTATATTATCAAGCTCAATAACCAACCAAATAAGTTTAAAATGTAAAAGTTTTAAAAAATCAAATAAGTTTGAATTGAGAGCTCGATAACATTTAAACGAACTAAGCTCAAGCTAAGTTTGAACCAAGCTCAAGCTTATAAAAAGAAATCAAGTCAAACTTAAATAATCATTTCTAAAACATAGTTCATTTTAGGCTCGGCTTGACTTGGTTATCTTATCAAGCAAGCTTGAACAACATAAAACTTGACTCGGCTCAGTTCGTTTATGGCCCAAGTAGATTATGCGACTAAATATATCTGTAACAGAAATTCTTGTTAAATGCTCCAAACAAGCAGCTTCGTATGGTGTAGCAACATATTTCAAGATGAGAAGTGATAAATAAAAATTAAGGTCAAAATTCACATATCAATCTGAAAATTAGCCCATTAAAATAGATACTTGCAAAAGTCACACAAGAGAGTTGCTGATGTTTTTTTTTTCTACTCACCAAACAGTTACATGAAAAGTTAATGGATAAAATTTACATGAAGCTCCTTTCACCAGCTATAGCAGTGAAAATAAAATGATAAAACTGTAACACGTACTAAAATAAATCCTTGACACTCGATTCATTAGACAACATATACAAAAGGTAGAAGACTAGATTTAAAACTTGAGGTTAGGTGGCAAATAAATTGGTTGATTCATGCTGTGTGCCTTTTGCCCAACAAGATCAAGCAAATCAACCACACTTCTCCTCTATAATTAGTTTGTGTCTCCCCAATCCTTTTGCTCCACAGCTCCACTCAATCCTTCTTACTCTCCTCTATTTTTCTTGTGCAGGGAGATGAGTGACAGTGTTTTCCCACCCTTGTTGCCTCATCATTTCATCATGTACAGGAAGACATTGTGTAAATATGATGTCATAAGATGGCTCAAACTTGCACAAAATGCCAACAATGGTTCTAACAAGAATTATCAAACTAGCCAAGTTAAAATGGTATCAAAATGGATCTAGTCATGGGCTTCTAATCTACCCTGTCGACCCAAATTCTCCATAGTGAAGCCACAGCCATTGCAGATTTTGTTCACTACATAGTAGTTTCTTAGTGGGCTCTGGATTCTCAATTGAACCAAGAATAATCATCATGTGCACTAGGGGCTTAAAGTTTGAAATGTGAAATAGATGAACAATGAAGAGTAAAATTATTTTTTTGTCCAATTTATATGATATATTTTATCTTTTCTAACACTCCCCATCTTTCCTTGCTCAGACATTGATCATAATTCATAATCATCACAACAAATCTACAGGATTGGCAGTTAGATTTTGCTTTGTTTTTAACACCAGTTATTCAACCTGAACTCTGTTAGCTGTGAGAATGAGGTTAGGTTACTGCCTCGAATACGATTCATTCAAGAGCTTACGATGGGAAAGCCCCACATTTTTGGCAGGATCACTCAACCCCAGTGTTCAAAAAGAGATTTGCCGGCTTGGAGATCAGAGTTACCTTGATGGTTTGCGCTTTCTCGGAGGTGAAGGAAGCCATGGCGAGCGTCTCCTCGTCCACGAAGACCGCCTTCTTTGCCAGGATCTTCCACAGGAGTAGAAACTCGCACCCACATCCGAGATGTCGACGAGCGCGGCCTTCCACCTCTCGCCCCGGCGGCGAAGCCGACACCGACGGCCTTCTCCGCCATCGTCGATCTGTCCGCTTGCGTTCGACCGAAACCTTCGGCTTCAGCCCCTCTCTCTTCCGATATATATATATCGACGGCCATCAATTAACCAAGAAGAACCAACGGTTACGATGCTACTGTATAAAACATTGAAATATCTAGAACATTATACGACCTGGTAGCGGTTTGGGCAGGTTGGAGAGTGGGGAGCAGAGAAGCAGTCGCCAGATCCTCCTGAGTCCTAAGGAGGGTATCTGATTTTGCCTCTCTTCTCTTTCGTGATTCAGCCTTTTATCCTGATCGATTGTTGTTACTCCTTGATCTGCACTATAGAGTTTCTTGTCTTTCCCCCGATTGTTTATGAATGCTAGTTGTTTGCAATTTTTAGGTTTATTTACTCTTCTTGTTTCAGTCTGAAACGTCAGTGATGCTTGCCCTTGTTCTTCTGCGTTGACGTACTCATGTTTTGATTTTGAGTTTGCTATAAGTCTAGCTAGAGGGTTTTGGTCAACTAGGGTTTTAGATCCGAGAAATTTGCAGTTTTTTTGAGAGCTTGTATCTCTCTCAATTTTGAACTTTAAGAAACACGATAGACAAATATGTGTACACTTCTGATTCAGTGTTAGATAGTAAGTGACTACCATAATAATGAAGTTAAATTTGGATGTAAGCTACATAGATGTTATTCTTCCATTGAACTCTATGCTTTGTTTTAGTTTGTCCATATATAGTGAGGGTACAGCAGAGTAGAAACATTGTCTGCCCAAACATAATGAGATGTATTGTTATTATTAACGATTTTTTACATCAAAAGTCTGTTATCAATGCTATGTTTGTTCATTGTTTGAATATATAGGTTTAATTGCAAAACAGTAAATTTTCTATGTTATGTTGATTGTTCCTAGAAGGGGGAGTATTGGCGCAATGGTAAAGTTGTTGTCATGTGATCTGGAGGTCACGAGTTCGAGTCTTGGAAATAGCCTCTTGCAAATCAGAGTAAGGTTGTGTACAATAGACTCTTCTCTGGGATTCTGCGTTGGCGGGAGCTTTGTGCACTAGACTGTCCTTTTTTTTACATGTTGATTGCTCCTAATAATCTTAACATCTCAAACTCCTAAATGTGTAAATTTGATCTAGCGCTAGGAATAAAGTATATCTCTAACAAAAGATCCACCTAAAACGATGGACTTATACCCAATTTAGGATGTTTTTGAGAGTATGAGATCTGAAATGCCTCTGATGGATGATACAAATTATCTGGTCTTAAGCTAATAAATAATCTATTGGTATAAGGTACTTTTTTCTGGCAGTACTTGTTACAATGTTGTACTCTTGGTTGGCAAGTTGCCAAACTTGTTTGTATATTTGATAATTTCAATTAGCATTTTTCTAGGGTTATAGGATTAGAAGGTATTTGCTCATGACTCAAGTTCATCATTGTATAATCTCTGAGTTGGCATGAGCTTGACTCAATCTTTCTTATTACTCGTGTTCATTATATTTGGATGTTGGACTTGTGCCAATTTGAGGCTTACTTCGGCTTGAATCAGCTGCTTGGAAACATAAAAAATTCAACATAAAAGCTAATTTGTTGTCCTAATCACATTATATTTCTCCATTTCCTTCTTTGAAGTAGTCATCATCAGCAATTTGCTCATTTCTCTTGCTCTTTTCACTCTCCAAAGCCCAGGCTTTGGCCTCTTAATAACAATGGACCTGTAGCAGCCTTGTTGCTGCTGCCAATAACTATGGCCTGTTGCCATGACTTCCCCTTTTATTTCATCGTCTTCCAATTGCATTTGCTTCCACCTTTCCCCTCATCTAGCATAGAATTATGTCAATAACTTTGATACCATTCATCATGATCCAGCAGTAGCAAATAAACTCATTAACTTTGCGCTTTGAAAGCTCAAAAAGCTTGACTCCTATTTAAAATCTCTATGCCTGAAAGGTATATAAATAAAGAATCCATGACAGATTTATACACAATTTCTCAAGTGAACTAAATTAAGGAATCATTCTGATTTTTAACAGTATTTTAATTATTTGTGTCTAACATTACGGTTGGAGAAGCTGTGACTGGCAGCTTTACTCCAATTTAAAATCTCTATGCCTGAAAGGTATAAAAACAAAGAATCCATGACAGATTTATTCACAATTTCTGAACTAAATTGGGGAATCATTGTGATTTATTAGCAATATTGTATTTTGAATATTTGTGTCTAGCTTTATAGTTGAAGTTGTGTTTGCCTTCTTGTCCATATCATTCTCAGGTCTCTAAGATGGCTTTTGCGAATAAAATTGGAAATCTCTTAAAGAAATCTGTCACTTCCAGTCCATCATTATTTCAAGCAATACGATGCATGTCATCTTCCAAACTTTTTGTTGGAGGTTTGCTATAATACCCATCAGAATATTTTGTGGTCTCACTACCAAGTCAAGTTGTGCAACTTCTGATGCCTATGGCACTTCACAGGACTTTCATATGGCACTGATGATCTGAGTTTACGTGAAGCATTTACGAATTATGGTGAAGTAGTTGAAGGTAAGTTGTGATTTTCTTTCTGATTTATTGTAAAATTTGAACTACATGCTTATGAACTCAAATGTATATATATTTGTGCAGCTAGAATCATCACGGACAGGGAAACTGGAGGATCTAGGGGTTTTGGATTTGTGACTTTTACTTCCAGCGAAGAGGCCTCTGCTGCCATCACTGGCATGGATGGGAAGGTGCATATGTGATGTTGTTTTGTTTGTTTACTGGAGATTAATGTTCAAATGAAACAGAATCTAAATGTTGCCACCTAATAAATTTTAAATACAAAATAAGAAAACGCCATATGTAGTCTTGGAAAGATATAGAATTAGCATGGCAGTCTTTTGTTTATGATGATGAGCTATGAATATGTAGAAAATGACATTGCTGACCAACCAAAAATGATGTGCTATTGCATTCAATTTTTAGAATCAACATGACATAACTAACTTCAGATGTCTTTTGATGTCTAATTGCACATTCACAGATAATGTACTATTATTTGATAGGTTTGATGACAACTCATTTTTTTCAAAATGGTATTGGATCAAATTCTGCATCTTCTTCTCTATCACCCATTTTAGGCTTTCTATTGTCACCCGAACAATGCTTGCCTCAGTGCAGCTCTACACTGAATTTGTAAGTTATTGTCATTTTGGTTTGGGAGAAAAGTACAGTCTATCACGTAGAGTTTCAAATGAAGTTTTCCCAGCAAATTGCAAATAACAAGTGGATAGAAGCTGTATAATTATAGCCACTGATGGTGAGCATCAGAACATTGTAGTGAGACGAAAATCTGTATTTAAACTTATAATACATGCATGCTAATGATCATAAAGCAAATCTTTAATTGTGACATGAGGATACATTGTGTTAACTTTAAAATTACATTCATTATGTTATGTTCTAATATCAATGGTGATGATTATTTTGCCAGGATCTTCATGGAAGGATAGTTAGGGTAAACTATGCAAATGAACGAACAGGTGGATTTCGTGGTGGCTATGGTGGTGGTGGAGGTGGCTATGGTGGTTATAGTGGTGGAGGCGGTTATGGAGCTGGAGGCAATTATGAAGCTGGAGGCGGAGGTTATGGAGGTGGTGGTGCAAATACTTATAGCAGAGGCAACTACAATACTGGGAGTGGCACTGCTGCTGGTAACTATGGAAGCCGTGGTAGCTATGGAGGCAGTGGTAGGGAATTCGATCGAACCAGTGCTGGTGCCAACTACGGTGTTGCTGGGGGTATCGGTGGCATTGACAATTACCAAATAGATGGCAGTTCTGGCGGAGGCAATGGTGGTTATGGAGGGAACAGTGGGTTGTATGGTGGTGGCAGTGGCGACAGCGGCAAGAGCACATCCAGAGGATTCAACAGCAGCAAGTTCAGCAGTGGCAGTTATAGTGACGACGACGATGAGGACGACTTATTGGAGGACAAAGTCAAAGATGATGATGAACCAGATGACTACGCCAAGCGAGGGTAATGTATGAACATGCGATCTAAACAATTACCAACAATGAGCATCAAGAATGCTAGACAAATAAATCCGTGAACTTTGGTACTTGGCAGATTGTACGTTTGCAGATATCTGTTGCTATTTTGATACTACTGTTACATTATGAAATTAGAGATTGCATCGAGCTTCTTCTGTGTATACAATTTACATGAAGTTTCTTATTAAACATTTTTTTCAGTGAGATTGACAGGGAAATTTACCTGCTCTGAAGAAAAATACATGTTTACCACTGCAAAAAACAAACCAACATGCAGTTGAATGTCATCATTTGCTTACTTAAAACAAGGTAATGTTGATGTTACAAGTTTGCTTTTGGCTTTTTACACCCATTGAACAGTTTGCTTGATCAGTGCCTTCTATGCCCAGATGAAGCCATCAGAACCCCTACAGCAATGATAAACATAGACAACATGGCCACTAGCAGCGAGTAAGTCTTCTTTGATGACTTCCTGTACTCTCCAAATAGGATTACGCCCCAAAATGTGCTCACCAGTGGCAAGGCCTGCCCAAGACAAACACAATTTATAGAACCATTCATCTTCTTCTCCGAAACAAAGGTGTTGATAACTCTTACCTGCACGGCATCAGCCGCTGCGTATCCGGCGGCTTGCCCGCCCATGAATTGAAACCCATTCCCAAAGCCACAAAGTAGACCTGCCAAAAGTGCCCAATGCCTTCCGTTCCAGTCATTCAAATAAGCTTTGAAAGATGAACTTGGAAGGCCAAGAACAGGCTTGTACAGGAACCATATGTTCAATCCGATCCCGACGACAAAGCACGAGATGGAGAAATAGAAGAATGCAGTGTAAACCACCAGGTGTGGCACCCCGTGTTCCAGCAAGTGCCACTGATCGTTAGTCGCCAAGTTAAACGCCGGCGAGAAGAGCGAGAAGCAAATGCCGGCAAAGAACACTATGACGAGGCCTAGACATGTGTTGGAGCCAAACACCTGCAGATACACAATGAATTGCCATGAAAATTGTGTGTATTTTAAATGACTGCACTGCCACTGACCTTGATCGATCTTCTATTTTCGAGCTCGATGAGGAATTCTGCTGTCCCAGCTTTTGCTTTCTCAGTGTTGATGTTTGAGTTTGAAACATCAGAAGAAACTCCCATCTCAGTGTCCTTGTGAGTAGAATCTGAGGTAAAAAAAGGTGCATCTTTGTCAGTTAATCCACAACCTTCAGAAATGTAAAAAGATAGAACACCACACAAGACCTTTTGCTGGGATATCCTTGTTTACTTCTTGCTCACCGGCATTACTGCACTTGATTGAAAAGCATCTCCACTTAAAAACCACAAACTAACATTGTTGTGCCTAAAGACTACTACAAAGAGGTACCTAGTTTTGATCTTGTAGTTACTTGATGAACCACTAAGCTTCTTGTTGTTATCAGCTGCATTTGATGAATGAACAGCCGAGCCAAGACAGACAGCAATGAGAAAGCAACCAACTCCAGGGAAAAGTATCTCAGCTTTATTGATTCGATCGTCGAGAAAATAGTTCAGAGTTGTTCCTGTCATTCAAACACACCAACATCATGCTCGTGAGCAATTCTTGCAAGATATCAACTGATCTTCGCGAGCAAAGGAAGAAGCAATACCTATAACTACAGTTATACTCGAAGTAATGACTTCAGTAACCGAAAGACCAACAAACGCCCAGGCATACTGAGTAGCAAGATTTCCAAGACTAAGAACAATTCCACCGGCCATGGCGAACAAGATCGAAGGCCAGTTGTCCTGTGAAAAGAGAAGAAGAACTGAATCAGCTTGTATCAGTCAAATTATAGATGATTCCTTAATCCAACCTGCGTCAGTTGGGTGAAGAAATTGGGCGTGTTAGGTTTGCTGTCTCCAATCTGCCCAAACGTCAATGCGATGAACACGGCCGCCAGGAGATTGGTCACGGAATAATCGAGGTAAGTGTGCTGTGGAAGACGGCCTCTTCGTTCCAGAAGGGTCAAGACGGCAGGCCAAGTGCCCAGGAAGAACAGCGCCGCCAACATGAGGGCGATGGCACCTCCCTTATCTTCAATGATATACATCTTGCTCGGATCTCTGAAAAACAGGAATCCACAAAGATGCAAGTGAACAAAGCAGAGTTAAAACAAACTGTGGAAAAATCTGAATTAAAACACGCACAGCAGGAGTTATTGGAACATACAAATCAGAGAAACGGAGGTGTCCTCCTCCGGATGAAGCCCAGGCCTGATCAAATTCTGAATCTTGAAATTTGAGTAGTTTAATTGGAAAAAAAAAATATATTCTGAGGATCTGAGTCAAAGATACGAACAGTTTGCGTGCATCTGTTTCTTAGGGTTTACAGAGAGGCAAACGATTGAATGGCTTTAAAAAAGACAGCTATTGGCTGTGCAAGCGGTGGGCTGGTGTGAATCCAAGCGAGATTTTTTCGCACGAGGAAGAATCTCAGAAAGGCCAACGAAAGATTCGACAAAAACACGTCATCGAAGTCAACGCCTGTTGCGCTCAAAATCGCACAAAGATTGGATCGCGTTTAATTAGTCAACGATGGGATAAGATTTATTACTAGTGCAGTAGAAATAAATATTATACTTTTAAAATTATTATTTATGATCGATTACTTTATTTATTTGAAAATATAACGATTCTTTATATCTTTATTTTAATTAATTATTTTTTATCATTTATAAATTTAAAAAAGTAATAAAGAGGCATGAATAATAAGTAATAAAATCAAATAGGGAGAAATAATGTGAAAGCATATATATTGATCAATAAAAAAAATCGTATGAGAAATTCTCTATCAATAAATCTACTTTAACATAATTAATCATGCACAAAATTATTAAAGTGAAATAAGCAAGAAGACCCATCTACTTTAGAGTGTCAACAGCGACGATGCTGATTTATAAAATTTTAGAATTTTCATGAGATATTAGTATTTTACACAGCTCATAGAATTGATTAATTTTAAAGATGATCAATAAAATACATTACTATTGAGACTCGAACTTGAATTTAATTTTTTTATAGATAAAACAGGAGGTGAATCGGTATTGATTAACTCGTGCTATAGTAACTACAGCACGAGTTACTATGATTGTGTTTCCTTCGGATCGACCACCCCCAGAGATTGAATCTATAAGACTGACTGAGATTTATCATTTTTTAGATTGTGCTTCCTTGGTCACTTTAGTTATACTTTCCCCGAACACTAGCAATGCTTTCTTGAACACTCGACTTTCGTCTTACAAATCGGGATGCTACGGTAACTATAAAATTACAGTACCTGAGATGCTATAGTAACTCGGAATTCTATATTTTTCACGATGCTACAGTAACTTTGGACAACGGTGCTTGGACTATAGTACTTGAGGTGCTACAATATTTGCAATGCTATAATAACTTTAAATGTTATGGTAACTACAAACTACAATGCTTGGACTATAGTACTTGGGGTGCTACAGCGTCTATGATGTTATAGTAACTCAGAATGCTATAGTAACTACAGACTATGGTGCTTAGACTGTAGTACTCATAGTGCTACAATGTTTGTGATGCTATAGTAACTCGAGGTGCTACAATACTCAAGAAAGCAATCTATTCTCCCGAACACTCGGAATGCATCCAATAATTTCCCATACGGACTCAAAAAAATTAAAAATTCAATCTCAACCTCCGACAACTGCAACGACCTAACAAACTACTTACCAACAGTCCGACAATATCAATGTATGGTCTAACAGTTATTGTTCTTGGCCCTCCATCAGTCCGACAATGTTAGGTATTATATGGAGATTCTCTCCCATCGATTATATAAGGATCGATGGAGGTAAGTATTGGGAAGATGGTTGTTTTCTTCTAGTTTGTGGAGGCAACTCTTATCGACTAAGCTCGCGTCTCTTTTTAAAATTTTTTAATTTCTCTTTTCTACTCGTCTCTTCGAGATCCTCATTTTTTTTCCGTTCGATGTTGACTTAAGCGTTAGAGGTGATTGTGCCAGTAGAGTCACTCAACTCCGACGTGTGCTTCTCAGGTTACTAATTCTTGAAAACCTAAAAGGTGATCATAGCTTCCTTAAAGGAGGAGCCTGAACAAACGGAAAAAGACACCGTCAATAATATTTTCAATTAACTATTTTTAAAAATAAGTGCACTCTTTGATAAATTTTATAATATGCATTTTGAGTAATTTTAGAAGTTAAATGTGTGATATTGTAAACATGTCATACGCTCTTTAACAACCAAAAGGGACCCAACTCATTATTAAGATAGTGTCTAGTCTACCTCATATAAATAAGAGATTAGCAGAAAAAATTAATCTACCAAACTTATCTTTTTAAGTTAATATCTCCATAAACTATCTACTACATTAGGCATCTTCAATCGTTAGAACTTTAAATGAATATTTTATGATCCTCAATATGCCACATCAAGGTATAAAAATCTACTATTTTCAATTTTTTATCAGTCTTGTACTATCAAATCACACATATTTATTTATTATTTTTAATTCAATATATCTGTATGTATAATTTTCGTTTAATATTTTAATAAAGGAAAAAAAAATAAAATCCCCACTAATATTCTTAATTTTGAGAAAAAATAACAATTTAAAATTTCACTATTACTATCAAAATAATAGAGCAATGATTATCCAATACTCATTCTAGCTTCCAAAATACTTCAAGGTTTGATAATCTTTAGCTGAGCTGGCCCTAGGGGCATAGTTGAGTTGATTACGATGGAATAGACTTACAGAAGAAGATAAGGATTCGAATTTCGATGAAGTCGAGTAATACTGTTCTTCATCGTTACCAACTTCAGTTTCTCGATTTATCTTCTCACAGATAATCTTTATCTTGAGACCGATCGTATAGTATTGCTGGGGTGACGGATTCACTAATCTCTAGCCAATATTGGTAATTAGATATTTATTATGAAAATATTCAAACGGCCATGATCTAATTAATTGTCTCCAAATCCATGCT
>JBBMKF010000112.1:4778970-4791335 GCA_037834155.1 Curcuma caesia
AATTAAACCGGAAGTGCTTTTATTGAGTTAGTAGTTTTTTTTTGTTTGGCGGAAAAGAAAATAATTTAGATGTTTCTTTTAGCTATGCTATACTTCATTTTTTCTTTGCAATATTGATTAATTTTATATTATAATAATATTTTAATTCTTATCAATATTAATAATAGATGTAATAATTATATAACTCACTTTATTTCTAAACAATATTTATCATGATAATATTATATTATAATAATTATACATCATAATTGATATTTATTTTTAATCAACATATATCAATTATAACAATTATAAAAATAGCAGTTATTATAATTATAAAATAATTATAAAATCATAATTATTATAATTATATAATAATTATGATAATAATATAAAAATAAAGATAATTTCGAAAAGTAAAATGAACAGTGATACAAAAGAATTCTCATTTGATAATAATGAAAAAGGGACTCTTTGATAATTCTAATAACAAAGGATATCCTTTTATAAAAAATCACTAAAAGGCTGGCTTGGTCTGCATGGACCCCACCGTAGTGTAGTGTGGGCTGGGTTTGGAGCCATGTGTGAGGAGACAAGAAAGGGAAGTGCTTGCTCCTTTTTTTAATAAAAATGAAATTTATCACTAGATACTTTAATGATCTCACACGATTGACTCTATGATTATCTGTAAAGAGATAAATTGAAAAATTATAATTGACCACGATAATATTCGAGTGTTCCGAGTGCGGTGCGAGCATCTGGTCATATTTACGGAGGTGCTCGAGTGTATTCATTGATGAAGTGTCAAAGGAGAAGAGAAGTCAACGACAAGATAAATGTGATGGTTGTTGCAGGGAGGCGGTTGTTAATGGAGGTTGGCGACGGTTACAAAAGAAATACCATAGTAGCAAACTGTTACTGGATGGAGGAGATAAAAGAAAATTGATAATTCAAAGAAGAGGTATATATATATATATATCTCAATGGATGCACTTATCTTTTATAAATTTTAATTTAAACATCGGAGAGACCGCACCGAGATATATAGATCAGTGCCCTCTCACCAAGTGTTGATCTTAGATAGGAATTTATTTGCCAAATCAAAAGCAACAACGAGCACTCGATGATCATCCAAATTTCACCGTAACACGAACAAAGCTCGATGGTCTGAGCATTTGAATATTTGAACGACAGCACAACTTAGTTACAAGTCATCCACTTGAAGCTACAAGTGCAGCACCACTAATCCACTGACCTCCAAAGCTCCAGCACCACACAGTCCATGACACCTCAATGACTTCTCAAAAGGCCTACAGCTGCTTCGATGGGTCGCCTTTTTGGTCAGCTTTAGGGCCAACATTGGGGCATTTTGAAATCTGAAAGACAGAGAAGAGGGGTTCCAAAGCTTCACTAAAGAGTCAAGTTGATAAATGATACTCCATAATAATTTATCTTGAATTATGGAAAATGGATGGTATTTTAAGTTTTGTAAGCTAGCATGCTAGGAGTGGAGTTAGAGTCATATGGTGCTCGGGAGATGGAGTCAAAGTCGTAAGATGCTCAAGCATAAGATTTGAAGTGCTCAGGAATTAAGTTGTCTTATAGTGTTCGGGCATCGAGTTCAAAGTCAAAATGTGCTCGAAGTTAATTAAGTTTCGGAGTCTTATAGTGCTCGGGCATCAAGTTCGAAGTTTATAGCTAATAAGGATGAGTATAAATGGAGCATTACCATGAGAGGAGATCATGAGACCGTTACAAAATAAAAAGGTAATAAGAAATTGTTGGAATCATGTTTACCTTCTTTGTCTTTAAAAAGGTTTCATTGCATCATTAAGAAAATAGAGGAAATACGAAAGGGCTTCTTGACATCAACAAAGAATATCAATTTGAAAGGATTTGATTTGTGAATAACGAAGGTTGTTCATCCTTATTCATAATTGCCCTTCCGACAGTAGAAAGAAAACTCAATTTAAGGATCTAAAGGCTCCACTATAAGCATTTACATATATTATTTGTTTGATTATAAAAATTATTTTGTTTGATAATTCATGCATTCAAATCAATAGAAACGAAAATCATTGTTACAGAAGAATTTAAATATCATAAAAAACATTATTATATAAAAAGCTAACAAAAGATATACGATAATCAAAAGACATGTATACTTACACTAGTACAATCATTTTTTTTATTTCATTATTTTTGTTCTAAACTTCTCACTTAAGCATTGGAGGGATTTTGTCGCGACATAATTGGCACTTTCTGACTAGATATTGACCTTGGATAAGAAAATTCTTCTACTTGATACGAAGAACACATAGAGTGCTTAGCCACTCGATATGATGATATCCAAGTAGTATTTGACGGACAAAATCAACTATGTTATGATAAGAAAAAAACATCATCAACAATATTAGAAAATCAACTGTGTCATGATAAAAAGAAAACATCATCAATAATATTGTAGGATGAGATATTTTTTACAGCATCAATAAACTTCAGTGAAAATGGACTTGAATGTTCATTTTCTTCTGCAAAAGGTAGAATTTGTCATCCTTCCACATGGTCGATCCTACGACTATTCGTAAAGAAGTAAATCAAGAAACTACAATTTATCACGACAAAAGATGATATTACTCAGTTTCATCAAAATTCAAGCTCTCACCTTCTTCTGCAAAAAAAGGTAGAATCCGTCACTTTAGCAACCTCATACGATCGGCGTCACAACCATCTGTGAAGAGGTAAATCGAAAAATTATAATTTATCACGACAGCAAGAGGGTATTGTCTGACTTCGTCAGAATTCAAATTCTTGTCCTCTTCTATAACTCTACTGTGTCGTAACCAACTCAGTTATGCCCCAGAAGCGACAATAAGAATCCGTTGATCTTTTGATGAGAATCCGTTGAATATCTAATTTGTCTGTTTCTATCTTCTTACGAGGGCGACGGTAGAATCGTTTAACGTGAATGAAATCACCTTTCTTTTGTGGCCATTGCTACCTCGACCTGCATTCAACTTGTCACCTTTTGCGAGGTGCGAGCTTGAAGAGCGCTCATCTTTTCATGCAGCAGCTTTTTCTTTCTCAGACACTGTAAAGGAGCCAGTCATGCAGGACCTTTACCACAGCCCCACCCCACAGCAATGGCTTCGAGAATTTGGACATAGAAAGCCTGCATTTGCTTTCTTTTCCTTGCTTTTATTCCCCATCTTCCTCTTATAAATCGCGAACCGGCCACTGTTCTACGATGCAAAGGCCATGGCTTTCCAACAGAAAAGGGAGTCCTTGGAGGAGGGGGAGGAGGAGGAGGAGGAGTCCTTGTCGCTCTCTGATTTTCCGGCGTCCGGCGGCGAGGATGACTGCGCGTGCAAGTCTAGCGACGATGCAGCAGACGAGTTTGAGTTTCAAGTATCGGTTGCCGGCGGACTCCTCCGCGGTGCGGGGGAGGCAGAGATGTGCGTGGCCGACGAGGTGTTCTTCCAGGGCCAGATTCTCCCCCTGCGGCCCTCTGTCAGCTCCGACAGCGGCTTCCTCAGCCGCGGGGCGAGCCGGCGGTCGGAGTCTCTGGACCAGTATTACTCGTCGGCCGTCCTCGGCTTGGGGTTCCACAGCACGAGCCGGAGCAGCAGCAGCCGGAGCAGCAGCAATGGCAGCGGGATGAGCAGGAGCCAGTCGTCGAACAACTTCTACGCGCGCCCGAGTCCGACGCCGCGGATCCGAACCCACAGAAAAACAAACGCCGGCCGGAGGAGCGCGAGCTCCACGCCGCCGGGATGGGGAATATTTCGGCTTGGGATTGCCAAAGCCCCGGAGATCGAACTGCACGACATCATGCTGCGGAGGCCGAGCAACGGCGCCCGAGGCGGCGGCGTCGGTGCCAGCGCCAACAATGCAGAAGCAGACCACGCGAAGAAGGAGAAATCCAAACACAGCAAGGGCAGGGCGGCGCAAAAGAAGCCCTCCGGGCGCGGCCTGATCTGCAGGTGCTCGCCGGAGGCGGTGGAGCCGGTCGCCGCGTTGACGAAGCAAAAGGCGGCGGAGGCGAGGTCCAAGAATCTCAGGCAATTTGCCTGGCTGCATCAAGGGCGATCATTTACGAAGGCAGCAACAGCAGCAAGGTGCTAATTAGCAAGATATCCCTTCCCGAATCCAATTCACTGTCAGCAATTGGCTCTTGAACATCTCTGTTCTTCTTTTTCTTCCGAAAAACAAAACTATGCTTTGATGATAAAATCCTCTTTAAAAGAAATACAAATATGGAACTCCTCGCTTCTCGCGTCCATATCTGAAATTAATTACTACTGCTAAAATGAAGAACACCCCATGAACACTAGACAAGTCTTCCAGTGAGAGATATCACAGATTACAATGAATGATGAAGGAAGCACTCGATCATTCGGAGAACACTAGTATTTGATGTGGAACAGTGCAAGTTTATGCTTTGGAGGGTTGCTGAAAGATTTTGTGTGGTGAATCCAGTGAACTCGTTGTCAAAGTCAACTTCTATGGAACATTCTCTAGAGGGATTGGTCAAAGTTCAGGTTGGCATGTTATTAATTATATATTGTTTGACTATTCTTTTGAAATGTTTTGCTATGAACTTAGAAAAACGAAGAAGAAGAAGAAAACAATAACTGAAGAAACTATATTGTTTATCCTATTGTATATTCATTATTATGGTCATCAGATACCTTTGTGAAATTGACATCCTTAATTGTTAGAATTCAAGGTAAAATGGATGTCATAATATTAAGCAGAGTAAACTGAATGATTTCTTCCTTGAATTGATCTTCTACGTCTCTTCTTTGCTTTGGTTAAAACTTTGCTTTCAAGTTTCCAGCCATCAAATAACCAGGTGACTAAGCTCGAAATCATCTAGTTTTCTTTTACCGAGCTTGAGCTCGACTCATTTAAATACATAAGCAAGCTCAATTACGCTATAAGCAAGCTCAATTAAGCTTCAACTTGTTTGAATAGGTATTGACGCACCTCACAATTGTTGGAAATTTGAATGGAAATAAATGATGGTGGAAGTAGGAGACTCCTTTGTGAATGGGAATATAGTCCCACATTGGGAGTTTCAAGGCTTAATGGTTGGTTTATATTGTGTCACAAACATTGATGTTGTGAACAAATACATAGAGAGATGCTCTCTCTCAGGTATGGGTGTGTAGGGGGTACAAATCCAGGGCCCGGATTGTACTTGTGTGCGAATGCGACCTGCGCACGTCGAATGTCGGACCGGTCAGGACAAAATTTGTCCAAGCAAATGAACCAACATTTTGCCACTTGGAAAATATTTTTATGCAATTTAATATTGCATGAACGTTGATGCAATTGGATGCATAAACGTATAAACTCATGGATGCATAAACGTATGCAATTAATTGTATAAATGTAACATATAGATTAGAAAATCTATATAAGACTCTTATTCTTGAGCATAAGAGTATTGAGAAGCAAATCCACTTCTCTCTTTCCCCCTCTTTCTTTCTCTCTGGTGATAGCGTTCGGGTACTATCTCAGTTCGCCGCGATCTGCCTGTGCTTGGCAGTCAACGCGGTTCTGTCGTTGTATCCTGGGAAACAGACGTCCGTCGTGACCTCTAAGCACCGCCGGAGGGGACGAATCTGTTTTAAGGAAACTGCGTTGAACGCAGGCCTCGACTCGACTCTCAGCACTTAGCCTCTTGTCTCGGCTCTCGGCGACTTAGTCGACTCGGCTCTCGGCGACTTGGTCGACTCGACTCTCGGCGTCTCGACCGACTCGACACTCGGTGACTTGGCCGTCTCGGCTCTCAGCACTTGGCATCTCGCCCGATTCGGCACTCGACGACTCAACCATTCGGTTGATTTAGCACCGGTGATCGGGACACACCAACCCTTGTTGGCAGCTTGAAATTATCAGTTCAAGTCATCTCTACAGATAAGTTGAATTGTATTGTAATTCAATAAAATATAAATCTCTCCGGCAAAGATTGTCCAACATCAACATTAAGTCATCATCTTTGTCTTCGTAATTGATGTCATATTCACATCCATTGCAACTTTCTTTTCATGATACTTCCCCTATAAGAGAAGTGAGAATCAATAATTTATAATAATTATTATTGAGAAATACAAACATATATCAATTTATGATGGTACTAGCAATTAAGTCATGCTTATTTATCTAAAAAATTCATTTGAATATGTTATCCAAGCTCTCCCTGAGCTTCTTGTACCCCTTATAAACTTTGAGATCAATCTTCTTCAAGCAAGGAGCCTTATCCATGCTAACTTTCACAAACAACCAGGCGACGTCTACGTTCGTCTCCACCTTCAGCTGTGCCTTGATATTTTATCAAATAACTATCAGTCAAAAAAAAAAATAGAACCATCCTAAAACACACAAAGTTCATAACTTTGATCTAAAATTAAAAACTTACTTCGCCACCGAGGACACACTGACATTTTTGTGATAGGAGTCACCCTCTGTCAAAGAATTGACGAAGTCGATCTCATCCTCCAGAAGTGCTCATTTTCTGTCCATCGTGACCAGCTTCTTTGATGCATTGGAGCCCAATATACCAAGCCACAACTTGATGTTTTTGACGTAGCTCACCACACCTTCCATGTCGTTTGCTTTCTTCTAACTCTCTATCAGAAACACCACTGATTCCCAGAGTCCATCAAAAATCGATCCAAAATTCTAGCCTTAATCTCAAATGGTCAATGACTTGTCGCATCTCTTTGAACCGTCGGGTGCAAGGGAGACGATGGAGGAAACTTATTGAAACAGAGATGAAAGATGAGAGCAGAGAAGTTAGGATTTTTTTAATGGAAAAATAAAGTGTTTCGGAGTTTTTTTGTTTTATTCGGATGAACAATGAAAATGAAGAGGGGTATTATGGGAAAGAGAATGAGAAGGGATATGTGATTTGGTCAATTCGTAAAATAAGCTATGCGGTTTGAGTAATATGAAAAATCAAGTACACGGTTCAGTAAAATGTCATAGTTTTATCAATTTTTCTCATATTTTCATTTTATATATTTTTATGAATTTTTCATATTATTTCATTAAAAAGCAATATATATTATGTATCATACGGAGTGAATGACTTTACGATCTACTTGGTAACAAATGCATCATGCATAATGAGTGAAAGTTGTCAATTTGGGCTCATCATGTTGGCTCGTCCTACCAAACAATCTAAGTAGATTGGGTTGAAATTCTATCAACTCATTTTAAGATAGATTTAGATCAGCCGACCTGCCTAGGCCTACAACCCATGTGAATCGACTCATGGCGAGCTTAGGTTGGTCAGCAAGTTGAGAAAACTTAAAAAAATTTCTTCAAAATTGGCATAACTCATAATTCAAACTTAAAAATTTTAACTTAACTCGTTTAAATCGCAATCCAAACTTAAAGATTTTAATATTTTCTATATTTTTTATATTTTGATAGGCTCAGGGTTGATCCACCTAATCTGCAACTCACCTTGGGTTGGGTTGAGAATTTTCCTATAGGACTGGATAGCGTTCGTCGTTCTCGTTCGTTCATTAGTTACAAACACACAAATTTAGCAACGGATTAAATAAAAAGATAGAGAACGGAATTACTTGGTTCCTAACCCCTCAAGGTTATTACATCCAATGTCCATTCACAAGAAGGTGTATGTCCACTAATGGCCTCCATTCTGAACCTTTGTCCGAAAGCAGAGAAACTCGTCTTACAGTCCAAAATATATATAAATGAAAACACAAACTGTAAGACTGAAATAAAATTAAGAACAACACCCGTGTAGCTAATCTAGAAGTCTTGAGTGTAGACACTCTTCCTGGAACTTTCCCGGTTGCACAAGTGATGCATTGGTCGAGTTCGATAGCACTGCAGGATGAAGAGTCATGAAGATTAGGGTTAGTCTGGTGTTCCACACTGAGGCCCCTTATATAGACTCTTTCGGACGCCTAAATTCTTATCCGGGTGCTTGGATCCGATCTAATCCAATCTCTTTGGTCTTTATTGGGGTCGATTCTTCTTGATCCGAGCACCTGGACCATCCAGGGGCGCCTGAACTGTCTAGACATCTGAAGTAACATTCGGGTGTACGGATCCAGTCAACTCAAGTTTGACCTGAGTTGATCCTAGATTTGGTTCGGCTGCTTCTATTTGCTCTTTTTATGCTTCCTTTATCTTGCTTTCAACTTTTGGTCTCTGCAAGATCAGCATACAAACAAACAAGCAATCTAAGCCTACCTATAGTCTGTCTGACCTATTAGGCTTACCTAAGTCTTACCCTGTAGGTCTAACCTACTGGCTTACCCATACCTACTTTCAATTAGGATTAGTCACTTCCATAAGTAGACTTTCCACTTGTCAAACATCCTGTTTAATTTGAACTTTTCCTCACCTAACCTCCAATTAGGACTAGTCACTTTCATAGGTAGACTTCTCACCTATCAAATATCTAGTTATCCTTTACCTATTTGGACTTTTTCTTGTCCAACCTCTAGTAAGGACTTCCTTGTCCAATCCTCCAAATCAGGACTTCCTTGCCTAGTCCTCCAAACCAGGTCTTCCTTGTCCAATCCTCCAAATCAGGACTTCCTCTGTATAGCCTCCAACTAGGGCTTTCCCTGCCTAGCCTCCAACTAGGGCTTTCCCTACGTACCTAGCCTCCAACTAGGACTTCTCCTTACCCAGTCTAACCGACTAAGACCTCTTGCTAGTCTTCTGGTCAACTTTGACTTGACTAGACTTCACTTACATCCAAATATTAGGTCATATTTGGATTAACTCTTGGTCAAACAAACTAGACCTAAGTGTATTGTCAAATATCAAAACTCTAGGAATAAACTAGTGCTCCTTGCACTAATATTTTCAAACCACCAAATTGGTGGATCTCCCATTCCGCCGTGCCCCGCCCCGTCATGGGTTGATCCATTTGACAACTCTAGTGAATGACAATGATCCACACAATTTTAAAAAATGTATATGCATAATTTATCAATAAATTAAATACATCTCTCATATACATAGAGACGAATATAGGAATTAAAGTTGGAGGGAAAGGAATTTCCAAGAAAGTCATCCTCTGACTAATAAAATTTTTAGAATCATTTTTTCTGAAATTGATGATCCTAACTTTTAAATTTTGGGTACTTCAATATATCTGATTGATAAAATCTCATATTTAGATATGAACATCTTATCTCATCTAGTATATTAATATGATATTCATATATCTTTCTTTTTGAATCTCGTTTAATATAAGTAAAGGATGACTAATGATCATCACTAAAAGAGAAAATTGAAAGAATTTGGATACTGAAATTAGAAGACTTTAACAAGATTGATGTTACATTATAGAGACAGTAGGAATTGTAGTGTTTTCACTAGTTTGTCAATCTTTCTTTTTAAAGAACAACGATATCAATGTCTTTCTTTTTTTACAGTAAATTGATGTTGCATTTTGAAATAGTTCAAGTTATATCTCTAAACAGGTACAAAATTAACAATCAAATATATAAATAAGTATAGTCAATCATTTGGCATTTTGGCTCAATTACAAGGATAAAAGGAAAAAAAATAGAAGTTTTATCCTCTTTTATGACAATCTTGACTAGCTCTAATGATAAGAAAAGGCAAAATTGTTCTAACACAAAAAGGATTAGGATTGTTATTGATCAGTTGAAAAATAACAAAAGGAAGAAAAGGAGGAGGTCTATTCCTTTTGAGAAGAGGAGGAAGAAAAGAGAACTATTATTGAAGAATGAGAAGATAAAAATAACTAAGCTACGATTGGAAAGAAAAAATAGAAGAACGATAGAGAAGAAGAAGAAGACGGGGCATGAAGACTTACTCTAAGATAGTGGGAGTGAGGTTGCATACATGGAAGAGAATAAAAAGAAAGAGAGGAGAGAAATTTTTTTTAATTAATTTTAAATCAATTGAATCAATTTAACCTAATTAAATTTGATTGGATTCAAGTCTAAATCAATATTAGTTTGGATTAACATACTTTTTATCATCACACATAGCCGATGGATTTTATTCGACTTCAATCAAATTTTAATTCAACACATTCACTTCGTGTTCAATTTATTTATTTATTTTATTTTATTTTAAAAAAAAAATACTTAACAAAACTTATATAGATAATAAAACAAAACTAAGTTATAGTTCACCTAAATGCATCCGTCTCTGCTCACATAGAAAGAAAAGATGAACTTTAGGTACCTTTGAAGTACAAAACTTAGGCTCTACAACATAGATTAGGGTTTTGAATATTGGGTATCAATTGCTCTCTTATTTTGTTATAGCTAATTCTACATTAATTTCTTAACTTTTATATGTTCTCTTTTATTAATGGAGTTTTATCATCAATAAATGACATATGAGTTGATAAACAATGTTAATTTCATATCTTCTCTTTTTTATTTTTATTGTTTTTTAATATTAGATAGACAACTTTTTCTCCTTAGCTTATTTATAAATTCGAAGCTAAGTGCAATTCAAAATTAAACTTTTATAATATTCGTGTGTATTGGAATTCAAATTTTGATCTTTATAATTGTTCCTTTAATTAGCATTTCAGCACCGCACTTCACTCTAAAAATAAATTATAAAAAGAATAATCTAAAATCTTAAACTTAACACAACCGACGCCCAAAGGGACGATTGATTCCGTCGTCAAATACATTTACCAACCATTTTAGTCAGTCGCTAATGGTTAACGATTGATTTTTTTCAATTCGATCATTAATTTAGTGATATAAATAAAATTGGTTATTAAATTTATGATCGAAATTATATTCGTTTGTTAAAATTAATTAATTAAATTTAAATTAGTCATTAATTTGATCACTAAATTATTATATTAATATTAATGTTTGATATTTACTAATTAAATTTAAATTTGGCCGTTTAGTTTATCGACTGAATTTAAATTTAATCTTGATTTTATTATATTTTAATATTTAATCATCAAATATAAATTAAATTACTAAATTAACCAGAAATTTTAAATCTGGTACTATTTTAATATAACTTTATTCTAACACAAACTTAATATATATAAAAACTTATAAAATCAGAATAATATTTACTAATAACATCTAAATATATAAAATTATAATATAATATCAATTAATTAATATTTAGTAACGATGTCCAAATCATAAATTTAAAATATAAATATTTATTCAAGAAATATTAATGACATTAATAATTTCATAATATAAAAAATCATTCAATAATATAATTTAAAGAACAATTAAAATATTCAAAATGTCATTTATAATCTAGGGTCTTAATCAAAATCATGTGTTAAATAGTCAAGAAAAATATAAAGATGAGTTAATAAATGAGACGATATAAAATGAGACATAAAATTTTACATCGACGACTCTATTACTGTTATGGCCCAATTAATCTTGTGCTAACTCTCAATTTTTGAATCTTTGCCCATAACAATCTTTATTTGGGATCGTTAAAGTCATAAAAGGAGTTTTTTTTTTATTTCCACCTATAATCTCATAATATATATCATTAATTTATAATATCATGTGATGAAATTTATGGCCCTCCTCTTCTTCAGCAAGAAATGGAATCCGTTACCCCAGCGACTCCACACGGTCGACTCCACGTACTATTATCTGTGAGAAGGTAAATCAAGAAATTGTAGTTGACCACTACGGGAAGAGCATTGTCTCGGCTTCATTGAGATTCGACTTTTACCACTTTAATAAGTTTGTTCCACAGTAACCAACTCAATCATCTCCTGGGGGCTATGTAACTCTATGGTAGGCTAAGATGTCTATGCAACTCTAGTAATCATATCGTCTTGTGTAACAAAATATTATTATTATTTAATATATAAATAATAAAGTTCTTATGTCGATGATTGTTATAAAATATGTTTCTGTATAAATAAATTTATTCATATATTAAAATAAATTTATTGATTATAATTATAAAAATGTATGTATACGAATTTATCCTAATTAAACTCATCACCTTTATTATATGCTCTACAATAGAGTTTAATTTAGTCATGTGCGTTAGGACTCTTGGGGCGAACGACCTCGAAGAAACTATTTCTATTGATTTTTTTTTATCACTGTATCTTTCACTTATTGAAAACACATATAAAAAGCTTGATAATCAGTTTATTAAAGACGCTAAAATAAGAATTAATATTTTAAAGCAAACATATCAAAATCAGTTCATGTGTCTATATATACGACCCAATGCAACTGACATCTCAACTTGTCTAATAAAAATTTAATATTTCTAATAAAAATCTAAATAACTTTTTTTTTAAAATTTTTAACTAATTATAAAAAGTAATAACTTAGACAACTCTCTTTTTTATTATTTTTTTATATTTATTTGTAAAAGAG
>JBBMKF010000112.1:4791773-4818967 GCA_037834155.1 Curcuma caesia
TATGTATTGAAGTTTGTTCTTTTAGTTTAATGAATTGTTTAAGTTTGTTAATTTAATTGACCTTGTATATATTGAACGAATAAAAATAAAGTTGATCGTTAAATTTGATTCATTTAGGGCCCTAACTTATAACTTATGATCCTGTTGTTTGTGATTCACTAGCATATGACCTCTAATATCCATGAAAGGCGATTGAGCACCTTAGTCGGGCTATTTTGGAATTCGATTGCTTGGTCATCTTGCTCCCCTCATTGATTAAACGACTCAAGTTTACTTGTTGACTGATACGATGGGAAAATAATTATACATGATGGAATCTAAGTCAAAAGTCAGCCGACATATGAAGGTCAAAAGTCAAATATAGATGGAAGTTAAAGTGACCATCCGATTTCAAAGTACTCAGATTCCTTAACTCCATCAACTTAACCATCCGACTCTAGAGGACTCAGACTCCTTGACTCCATTAGTTCGATTACCCGATTCTAGAAGATTCTAGCTCTTCGACTCCATCAGCTTAGCCACCAGATTCCAGACGACTCAAGCTCCTTGACTCCATTAGCTGGCCATCCGAGGACTCAATCTCCTCAACTTTATCAGCTCGGTCACCCGACTCTAGAGGACTCAAGCTCCTCGACTCTACCAACTCAATCACCCAACTTCAAAGGACTCAGGCTCCTGGACTCTAGGGGACTTAGGATCCCCAACCCCATCGTCTTCATCCTCCTAAAGGACCCATTGATGATTGCTACGAATATTTTTGAATACGATACCATAAGTGAATGAAGGAACAATCATATCCATTTTACTCGTCAGTTTACAACTTTACATTACACCAAATCCAATTGGCTTTCCCTTATTCTTTAAAGAAGAACATTGACTGACTTTCTGGAAAAAAGAAAATTACTGAGCATACAAAATTCTACTCTGTTGACAATAATGAACTACAAATACTCCTCAAAGGTTTACAAGATTTATTTATTTCTTCTTTAAGCGAACAATCCAATGAATTTGATCTGAACTATTATTATTTTTGATAATCAAAGTGTTCGAATTTCACCTAATTAATTTACAAGTAGAAGTTCGTATCTGAAATGGTGGACGCTTGAACCACCGAGAGTAAACGGTCTTCCAAGCGAACTCTGATTATCTAGCGATGAACAAACCTCCAAGACCTCTAAAATACTCAACAAAATATTAGCATGAGGATAAGGTGGACATTACCGCGACCACTCTGACACTCAAGTTTCATGTTTTAATAGAGGAGATGTCACGTTCGGATAGAGGGGGTGTCACATTGCTCCCATGTCATCCGCTTTCTATCAACCATGTTGTCCCATGTATTCTACTTCCATGGTGCTTGAGGCATTCCAATTATTAGATTCGAGATCTTATAATTAGATATAAGGTGCAAATGGTAGGGATCTTAGAGTCAGAATTCGAGCGCCGAGTGCTAGGGATCTCGGAAGTAGTAGTTAGGCACCGAGTGGAAGAGATCCCAGAGTTGAGAGTCAGGTGCGAGCTAGGAAGAGTTGGATTAGATTCGAGCCCACCTTTATGGGTGATCTCAGGCTCAATTTGATTGGTTTAGATGTGTCTTAACTTAGTCGATTTGTCTTGATTTTTGACTTCTATCTCCACAAGCTCTATGATCATCCCTCACCACACGATCTTTAACTGTCCTCCCATATCAATAGTTAATATTTCTTTAATTCGCTTATCGAATAAATTCGAACATAATTTATGCACATTCAGAATATTTATCCATATGAGATTCAAACTCTAATCTTTTAATATTTTTCTAAATATTTTATCAACTGAACGAATGTATTCACTATAGTAAAAAGTAGAATCTGTCATTCCAGCTGCCCCATACGGCTAAACGAGCGAACGTGTTCACGAGGGAGAGAGTGTTGGTGATGATTAAGTTGATTCCCATAGAGCAACGGCAGATGGCGATCCCGTGAACTCGATTCATCGATAATGAGACAATTCTTGTTCCATCTCTCTTCGATCTTTGTTCTACTCGATCGATCTATCGATGCTTACCGTTCCACCCTCTCCAATTATTTCATTCGCTCTCTTTCTTCTATCGGACTGGTAGCTGAGCAGATTCTGGGCGTCCTCCAGAAAATACCAAACGCTGATTAGATCGTTCTATCTTTTCCTGCCAATAAAGATTTTGTTTCTTAGTTATCGATTAGCGACCGAATGACCGTAAATCAATGATTTTATTGTAGCATGTGTTCGATTCATCAAAAACAATTATAAATCAAAAGTGCAATGTCTTTTCTTTCTTTTTTTTTTTTTTTACAAAATCAGTTCTCTTTTGGCTACATCTACGTAATGATAGATGACTTACTCATATAATAATTTTTAATTAATGAGAAAATCGAATATTTTATAAATAAATTTACACTTCATATGGACTTTATATGTATTTCTTATTTGATTTAAAATAATTTTAAAATATATAGTGATTTCTAAATTAGAAAAGGAAACAACTTAAAACAATTTATAATTATGTACTTAAAATATCTATAAAAAAATAAAAGAATAAAGAAGACATATAAGTGTGTTTATTTGTAAAATTAGATAAATTAGGACCGATATAATAGTTTTAAATAAAATTACTATATGACCCTGAATGACTCTAAATTGTAAAATAAATGTGTGTTTCAATTTGAGAAATCTTATCACGATGATGCGACGGTAGAAATTCCCCCGAAACTAAGAGCATGGATGTCGAAGTCTTCTTCTTGATTTCTTCTCATGATATAGCGTAGTCGATTATGTGAAGAATATTATATGTCAAAGGACTTACCGAGAGCTATCTCAGTCAAATCATTCTAATGCCTAAGTTATCATCGAACTTTAAAAGAACGTAATACAAAGAAACAAATAGAATAAAGAACAGAGTAAAAATAGATGAAATTAGATGATCATACCTCTTAGAGCGTTCTCTTCATTTATGGAGAGAACTTCAAGGGATAATCTTATGGAGAGAAATTCAACGGGCATGCCTCTTTAAAGGGTACTCTTATAACCACCATATCCCATTATATTTGTAATCGTCATGTCCCTTCATGTTGATGATCACTATGTTCCATTGCATATCAGGAGATCGGGACGTCCACGATTCGAAAGGTTAGAAAGTCGGGAAGTCAATATATCGGATTAGAGTGCTTGGCAAGTCGGGAAATCAACAGGTTAGATCGGAGTGCTCAATCAATCCAATCGGCTCAATTTGATCGAATCAGCTTGATCGATCGAAGATGTGGTTAACACATCATATGGAATCTACGTTGATCAAATCCTAGATCAAGTCACACGTTTCATGTGTTGATCGGATCGTGTCATATAGCCCCTACGTCTCCACCGAATCACTGTGTTCTTTAAAATTTTTTAAATCTAGAAATTTTAAATATTTACAGTAAAATTCATATCAATTTATTTTTCTATATTTAAAAAAAAAGACTACTTGTATGATTTGCGAAAGGTTATAAAAAAAAAAGTAATTACAGTAAAATAAGTATTTACGAAAGGTTATAAAAATAAGAAATAATTTTTTAAATGCACCACCGTATTTAGTAATCATGATAACTGAATTATGCCTACACTTTTAAAATATGATTGAGTTAATTATTATAAAATAAATATTATTATAATAGAGATCAAAAATTTTTTTATGAAGTCGAAAAAATATTTTTTTAATAATTTTTCGATTTGGAAAAAAAAACCGAAGCTTGAAGTGTCCTATAGGGACATTCAAGTCAATTCGCGTACGGCGCGAAATAAAAAACAGCTTTCCCATGCGGACGCGTCCCGTGACAGGATTGGCGGGAAACGACGGCCGCGGTCTTTTCAACCCCCCACCAACCGTCGGATGCATCTCATTCATCCTCCACGTGGACGACGCAGACTCTTAGCTGGCGAGCAACAACACGAAAATAATGATGCAGTCAGCATGACGTCGGCCTCGCGTCATCCAGATCCCGTGAATGATCCGACGGCCGGAATTAATCGAGCGGAGATTAGGGACAAAATCACCGCCGTTCCTCTCGTAATCACAAAAACAATAGGGAGATTACATTCTAATCCTTGGAATTTGGTTTAATTAAATTAATATCGTCGCTCTCCCCGAGTCGCCGGCGCTTGGAGCAGCGCGGCTCGGAGTCGCCGTCGCCGTCGCCGTCTCCAATGTCGGCTCCGGCCGGGCTCTTCGGCGGCTCCGCTGTCGGCTCCGGACGAGCTGGTGGGCACGTGCCGATCGCGTGATCCCGCATTAGCTGGAGACACCTACTCACCACTTCCTGCTTCTCGAGAACAGTCAAAAAACAAACAAAAACAGCAGCACGTTAATACTTTAAACTGCCCGAAGTAAAAGTCTCCTGCCCGATTCGGTTGCCATAAAGTTGCGAGACAAGTCCCCGCCCATCGGTGTCCCGTCACCGCTCAGTGCGTTTACCCGTCGTTTCACAATTCATATACTATTTATAAAATTTGTATCTAGGATTTTATTTTTCTTATTATTGACCAATTGGCGATTGTAAATTGCGGTATTCGCACCGGGGGTGGTTAGACTCTGCCATTTTAATATGTTAATTACCTTGCTTGCCCACGCACCGAGGCGTGGCGTCAGGTCGCCGATGTCCCCGGCGGAAGAGTCGGCGATTTCCTCCGCCGCGCGGAGCAACGCGGCGGCTGCGATCGCCGACGGCGGATATTCCAAGAATTCCACCGCTGGGAAAAAGGTACGCCGAGCGAAAATAAGCGCGCGCTTGATTCGAAAGGTTTGCGGCATTGCGAGGATATGGATACATACCAGGGTGGGCGGAGAGGACGTGTCGGGCGGCGCGGGAAATGAGTGCGGTAGCGGAGCGGGGAAGGAGGGCGAGGGAGGCGGCGAAGTGGTGCAGGAAGTCGAAGGGGGTGACGGCGCGCAGGCGCCACCGCAATGCGGTGGCGAGGAGGAGCTCCATCCGTCGGACGGTGCGGGGATGAAACACGAACGGCGGATCCTGGATCTGGAGATCGAGAAGCGGCGGCACGTGCGTCTCCTCCATCTTCGCGGCCACCGAGACGCAGGCCACCGAGAGTAGCTGCATCGGCCACGCTCCCTTCCCGTTCTGCCCCGAAATTGCCCATGCACATCAGTTGATCGATAGATTGGTCGATGAATGAAAGAATGGTTACCGGAAGGAGATGGTCGGAGAGGAAGCGGTCGAGGTAGTTGACGGAGAGCCACGCCGTCGTCGGACGGAACCGGTAAAACTCGTTTACCTACGGAAAGCAATTGCGGGAAGAAATTGAGACGCGAGAGGCATTTAAGGAATAAAAGGAGGAGGAGCGAGAGCACGTGCTTTGAGGATCCAGTTGACGGCGTCGCGGCGGGCGGAGGCGTCGACGGCGCGCGCGCGGATGCGGGGGACGTAGTCGGGGCAGGGGAGGTGGTCGGGCTCCGCTGCGAGGAGGGCGGCGATGGCGGCGGGGTAATCGTCATAGGAAGCCGTTGGTGGGGACCACTCGGATTCTTCGGCGGCAGCAGAGGAAGCTGCTCCGCCTGCCTCAATATAGTCGTCGTCGTCCTCCTCCTCTTCTTCCTCCTCCCAGGACGCGACCTCGCCGGCGTCCTCGGGGCAGAGGAGGAGGTTCGAGGCGGCGAAGCGGTCGGGCGAGACGGCCATCGGCGGACGAGAGGCGAGAGTTTCCCGGCGACGGGAAACGGGGCTTCGGGCATGGACCTCGCTCTCCCTCTCCGCTCACTGAGGCGGCGCTGGCGGTGGCGGTGGTATTGAGTGGGGTGGCCAAATGAGTCCCTATAATAAGCTATTCTCGAAATTACATTTTGCTCCAAAAAGGTTATTATTATTATTTTTTACGTTCACGTCCAGGACTTTGATAGAATTCACTTTACCATCTAATCTGTCTGTAAAGTGAATTTGGGAAAAGTGATGGGTAAATTCGTATAATACAAAATGATCAAATTTACAAAAAATAATTAAAGCGCACAATTTAAAATTTTTGATATGTATTATAAAAATAAAAATATTAGAAAGAAAATCAAAATTATATTTATTTATTTCAACTACGTCTGTAAATTTTCAGACAAGAGCATGGTAGAAATTGTGAAAGCGGCTGAAGAATGTTATTGTTGGCTTGTGTTCTCAGCTCGCAGCTTTTACTCTCTGCAGGTCTCATGACTAACTTTTGGCCACTATATTCATATGCATCTCCTTATCGTTGGTCCACTATATTCATAAGTTATTCGATTGTAGAGCCACAAATGAGAATATGGTGCATTTGAGAATCCTCTAGTTGAATGATATGATTATGTCTAAGAAGATCGAAATGTAGACGTGACTCGAGTCTATAGACAGAAAGCATTTGGATGGACCGAGTCGCGGGTGCTAAAGAGATGGATCGGATCATAAGAGCTAGTAGCTCTTGAATCAAAATCTAACTAAACAAAACCTAATGGCAATTTATTAAGATCTCTTATGAACCAAAAGGTGAATCCTTTATTTGCTTAAATGGGCCGTGTTTGGGCTTGCCCCAATGCACCTAATTTTTATTAAGATGAAAATTTTGAAATTAAAAAACATTTGAAAATTGTAACAAAATGGCATATTTAAAATTTATGAAAAAAAATAAAAGACATAAAAATTTATATTTTTTGTAGACTAAATTTTTAATTTTTTTGGGATCCTTTATTATAATCAAAACATATGAGCTCACGTTTTTAATTTTTATTGGCCGTTATAAAAGAGAATTGATTATTTTCTAATTTTTCTGAAAGCAAAAGAATAAATGAGCCTTCTTCAGTTGCTTGGAAAAGTTGGTAGAAGAAAAAGTAAAATATATATAATAAGTATGATAATTAAAGTAGATGAAAATGTCAAATATTTTTTTAATAGTAAAATTTTATAAAATAATGATTAAATTTACTATTTTATACTAAATTGAATTTTGAGATATGAAAAGAGTACCCAAATATAAGATGATAATAATGCAGATGAAGATATTAAAGATGAATATTAAGAATAAAATATTAAAAGATATTAAGATGAATATTAAGTCGGTCAATAGTAGGTTGCCAAATGGACTAATTCAGGGTGGGATGGGTCAATCCATCAAAAATCTGTCAAATAACAGAATGGGATGGATCAATCCACCAATTTGATAGATTGAAAAATTTTCAATACAATCCAACCGAAGGCGGATTGCGAGTTAGATGAACCAACCCACAAACCTTTCAAAAAATAAAAAAATAAAGAAAATATTAAAATATTAAAATTTGAATTATAAATGGGTCAAGTTGAAAATTTTAAATTTGAATTATAATTTAAACAAGTCAATGCCACTGATCCATTAAGTTTTATATTTTAATTTTAAATTTTGAAAAAAAAATTCAAACCCATCACGGATCAACCCACACGGATCGCGGGCCTAGGACCTAGATGGGTTGACCCACCTTAAAATATGTTCATAAAATTTCAACTCAATCCACTTAAATTATTTAGTAAGACAAATCAATTTGACAGACTTAATCCAAATTGATGACTCTAGTCATATGGACTCTCTTGATCTAGTCATTGCAAGGGCGGTATGATATGATTCAAAACTTGATCTACATAGACTTCACATGGTGTGTCAAAAAGTCTCCGATTGACCGAGCTAATTCGATCGACAAAGCTAATCCAATCGATTGAGTCGACCGACTGAGCTAATTCGACTGACCCAACAGATCCAATCTGTCTAGCATTTTGACTTTCTCACCTCTCAAGAAGAAGTCTTCTCAATAAAAATCGATCCGACTGAGGAAAAGAGATTAGTAGCAGCTAATGCGGTCAAAATCAACAGAAACAAAATACCGCGGGAGTTACTCACCCTCCTCGCATCGAGACCGGAATATTTATGAAAGTCAAATACTCAAATGCAAGTTGACCTTTCGGATCAAGGAAATCTAAGCAAATGATTAATTAAAGAGGAAAACTGTGGTGGATCGAAGAACATAAACTGCCTTCCCCAGTAGGAGAAGGAGGAGGAAGAGGAAGAAGAAGAAGAAGAGGAGGAGGAGGAGGATTTGCAGTATATTAATGGGGAAGGTACTTACCAGAAGCTTCGTCAAGAGTCAAAGTCCCTGCCTGGCTCATCGACACACTCCGCCATGGCTCCTTCCTGGTGCGTGCAGGTGCAGCTCCCTCGCGCCGCCAACCGAACGACGAGTGCAGCAGCGACACATTGAGCCGTACGTCGTCGCTTGCCATGGGCTACAAGCCAACGGCGGCCATTAAAAGCGCTTGATCCCATGCGCGCCCTCATCTCCCACCAGTGGCAGCAGAACCGACGCCCGCCCACCGCCTCCGACGATCCATATCCATCCATCCACCAGTACTCCATGACGCGGCTCCTCCTCCCGCCGCTGCCGCCCATTCCGCCCATCGCGGTGCCGCGGGAGATCCGCCGGGCGGTGAGGCTCACCAACCTGACCGCTCTCACCACCCTCGTCGGTTACGGGATCTTCTTCGCCTTCGGTCTCCTCCGCGACCTCTTCCGGAAGCTCATCGACTGTAACAAGGCCGCCGACGACGACAAGGTGTTTAGTTTGCTCTTCTCTCCTCTGCCTGCAGCCGTTTCACATATCTGCTTCATTGCTGTGTTAACGGATTGATCCGTGTTTCGGTCGGTGGCAGGGCTACGCACCGACATGCCCGGCGTTTGAGGATTTCTACACTCGCCGGATCTATCACCGAATCCAGGTCGGCTCCAATTCCACCTTTTCTTTTCAATAAAATGGTTCAGTTCTTCACGCTTGCCCGGCAATTACCACCGGAAAAAGGCAGCTCCTTTTTCAAGAGAAGCTAATGCAGTATTGGCTTCTCCGGTGGCAGCGCCGCCGCCGCCAGTGCTCCCATTGCCACCGGCGGATGGAAGAAAGAAGAATCAATTATGATCCATTTTTAATATCAACAATATTTACATCCATATGCTATAAAATAATATATAAATAGAGAAATAAAATCCCCATTGAAGAAGCTGGCGCTTGCATGCTCTTCAGCTTCAACTGATGCAGGCTTCTTTTGGGAGAGGCGAGTTTCTTGGATCCAGTTGACAGTTTACTTGGTCAGCATATGGAGTTTTTGGGTTCTCTTGAACAGCAAGAAATCTCCAAAGGTGCAGAGAACCTCCATGACTTTGACGCAGAGCGATTTTTAATGTCCAGTTTGCTGAAGAAGATGATTGATGCAGAAACACTTGCTGAAACAATGCCTGTTCAGATGATCAGTTTGCATTTTTGATTGCTATCGCAGGACTGCTTCGGCCGCCCCATTGCAAGTCCGCCGGATGCTTGGATCGATGTCGTCGAGCGTTGCTCCGGCGACAACAACAAGACTTTACAGTATCTTCCATTTGCTTTACTGATCACCATTCATTCATTCATTCATTCATTCATCCATTCATTCACGCAGTCGGACCTCGAACACTTCGAAATGCCTCAACCTCGGATCATACAACTATCTTGGATTTGCGGCAGGAGATGAGTACTGCACGCCTCGGGTCATTGAGTCTCTCAAGAACTTCGCGCCTACGACTTGCAGTTCTCGAGCAGATGCAGGTACAGACAACTCCGATCTCCTAAATGAAGCAAAAATGGTCTTGATCTTGGTCTTATTCTCAGGGACCACTAAGTTGCACACTGAGCTTGAGGAGTTGGTGGCAAGGTTCGTCGGAAAGCCGGTGGCTATCACTTTCGGCATGGGATACGCGACGAACTCTTCCATAATTCCTGCTCTAGTCGGAGAGGTTTGAACAAAATCTAACATTTCGTCACCTGTTAGTCCCAATTTGCAATCTTGCTCTCTTGCACATGAACAGGGTGGGCTAGTCATCAGTGATTCCTTCAACCATAATTCCATCGTCAACGGTGCTCGAGCATCTGGTGCCACTGTCCAGATCTTCCAGCACAACAGTAAGCTCTGCACCTTACGACATGTTTCAAGATCTTGATGTCACTTTGTTTGTGGTTAATTTCAGGCCCGTCGCGACTGGAAGAGGTGCTGAGAGAGCAGATAGTGAAGGGGCAGCCGGGCACGAGGAAGCCATGGAAGAAGATAATAGTCATTGTTGAAGGAATATACAGTATGGAAGGGGAGTACTCTAAGCTGCCTGAGATAGTAACTATTTGCAAGAAGTACAAGGTTTGAATCTTTTCATGAACATGGAGATAGATCTTTTCGGGGGCGATAACACCGATTGTCGTTCTCGATCAGGCATACATATACTTGGATGAGGCTCATAGCATTGGTGCAGTTGGCAAATCTGGTAGAGGTGTTTGTGAGCTCCTTGGGGTGGATCCAGCTGATATCGATATCATGATGGGAACTTTTACCAAGTCATTTGGGTCCTGTGGTGGCTACATTGCAGCATCTGAGGTCGAATTTCTAGCAAAAGTGTAGAATTGGAGTGTTGAAGTTCTCAAAGCTAAACCTGTTTGTTCCTCAGGCAATCATACAGTACCTCAAATTCAGCTGCCCAGCACATCTCTATGCTACTTCCATGTCGCCGCCGGCGGTCCAACAAGTTATATCTGCAATCAAGGTTGTCCTAGGAGAAGATGGATCAAACAGAGGTAAGACTGTAAGAAATAGTGATCATCCAGTGTGTGATGATGGCAGCTAAATTCAGCTTGCTTTGATTGAACCAGGAGCCAAGAAGCTTGCACAAATTCGCGAAAGCAGCAACTACTTCCGGTCAGAGCTGAAGAAGATGGGCTTTGTGGTTCTTGGTGACAATGACTCACCGATTATGTCGATCATGCTTTACAATTTAGCTAAACTGCCTGCCTTTTCCAGGGAATGTTTGAGTCAAAATGTGAGCTTTCTTTGAAGATACTCGACTGTCTTCCTCCTGGTTGAGATTAACCATTGGAGTTCATTGTAGGTTGCCGTTGTGATTGTAGCATATCCGGCGACGCCGGTACTCCTTGCCAGGGCCAGGATCTGCATATCTGCTTCCCACACCAGGGAAGACCTGGTGAAAGGCTTAAAGGTAAAGAACAAAACCAGCAAACTGTCTGACAATTGTGAACTGTTTGAGTATTGATCAGGATTTTGTTGAGAGTCCTGTTCGACATTGTTGTTTTTCTCAGGTCATCAGTGAAGTGGGTGAACTGGTAGGGGCGAAGTGTCTCCCTCAGGAGCCTGAGAAGACTAAGGAAGCTGGACAGAGATGACAAAAGACAGAGAGGAAGACATAGAAAGAAAGCATCACCTTCATCATGGAAGAATGAAGACAGATTGTTTGGTTGGCAAAAGACTTGATAAATTGTTCTTCTTTGGCTGCTATTGATATAATTCTTTATTGTCTAGTATGTATCAGCTTTGTCCAAGTCTAATAAACTTTATCAAATCAATAGACTTATCAGAGTTTGTCTTGGATCTTGTCATTTAGGCAATTTGTATCCTTTATTGCATTTCATGTAATTATGTAAAAGTATTTCCTTGTATCTAAAATAAATAATTATAAAGGTAAAAAATTTGTAATGCTTTTCTTTCTTTTATAGGGTAAGAATGTTGGAGTTAATCTCTTACAGTGTGCTTAATTGTAATTTGTATATGCGAATATGAATCGAACCTATTTAAGTAATCTAACAAAAGTTTATCGGATTTCGGATTATCAGATGTGGATTAAGAATGTAGAATCTGTTAGCTTGATTAATTTGTTATTATCTATGAGCGGATAACGGATCGGATTTAGGATTTGGTATCTAAGAGTTTAGGGTTAACTAGCATCTTACTTTCGTTTTGCATTGATGAAGGTTTTACAAACTTGGCACCCTAATTCTCTTAGAAGATCATCATCTTGCTTCCGTTTCATCTTTTTCCATAAAAATCGAGCAGTTGACGCTGCAGGACAATGACAATAGCTCTTCAATCAGGTTCTTTGTTGTTATTTATGTATTTTAATATATTGTGTCATGTTAATTGTTGAAACTAAATCTATATTCTTATATATCTAATTATTCGAATTCTTATTTGGTTTATAGAACTGATGCGAATTAAGATCTATAAGTTATTTCAAATGGTATCAAAGCTTAGGTTTTGTTTCATCGAATTTCATGATTTATAAGATTTTTATTCTTTTATCGATTCCATTTTGTTTACAACTATAGAACAAATTTATTTTATTCAGATCGTGCATAAAATATATTGGCCTAAAGGCATATTACATAGCTGATTGAAGTTGATATAAGTTATGGACCAATATATAACTCATATAAAGTATCGAATTATGGGCATAATAAGTTAGCCTAAAGAAAGGTTCATTATGTGACCAACCAAAGTTTGAATTATATTAGAGAGCATCGTTAACAAATTATATTTTAGTCCAAAGAGTAAAATACAATATTATACTTGGTATCTTATAAAGAACTCATGTATATGCTTTATTTGCATATTTTATTATCTATGCTTGTATATGTTCTTAGCATTGATTAGATCGTGAGCTTACATTATTTTCTCTCTTTTATTATTTCTGTGCAATAGTAACTGCTAGTCTTAATAGTATCTCCACTTTAACTGGATCTAATTTTATTGAATGGAAAAAGTACGTTATCATAATTTTAGGCTTTATGGACTTGAACTATGTATTAAGATATGATCCCCCTGTACCCCTGACTAGTACTAGTACCATAGAGCAGAGGGCTAAATTTAAAAAGTGAGCGATCAAATCTCATGTGTCTAAGTATCATGAAGCTTTCCATACCGGCACCAATTAAAGACTATTACTGAAGGAAAAGATGCTAGAAGTTTCTTTAGCCAATTAGCAAATCGTTTTGTTGCAAATGAAAAGGTTGAGACTACCGCACTTCTTTCGAAATTGGTAACTATGCAGTACAATGGCAAAGAAAATATCAGAGAGTACATTATAGAGATGTCCAATATTGTCATAAGTCTTAAAGCACTCAAACTCAAAATGTCAGAGTCTATGTTAGATTTCGTCTTGATGTATTTACCTGTACAGTTCACTACTTTTAAAATTTCATATAATACTCAAAAGAATAAGTGGACATTAAATAAGCTTATAGCTCAGTGTGTGCAAGAAGAGAAGAGACTGAGGCGCGAGACACTTTAAAATGCTCACTTAGCATCTGGTTCCCAAGGTTCGAGCAAGAAATGAAAAAAGATCAATAACAAAGGAAAGGGGAAACAAATTGTAGATGTTGGAAGTGTTGGTCATAAAGAGCGCAAGAAATAAGATAAGAAGTCCACTTATTACTTCTGCAAGAATAAAGGTCATATGTTGCAGAAGAATAAAGGTCATATGAAGAAATATTGTCTTAAATACGCCAATTGGCATGTAAAGAAAGGTAAGTTTCTCAACTTTGTTAGTTCAGAAGTCAATTTGGTTATTGCATCCTCTGACACTTGATGGACAGATACTGGTGCTACCATTCACATAAGTGTCATTATGCAAGGTTATCTCAGGAGTCGTCTTCAGCTTGATAGTTGTTCCTGCTGGATGCCTCAGACGGTCAAGCTACCAGTCAAGGAAATGCCACCTCAATCCACTTGGATCTTGCTAGTGAGACAACCTTAAGGAAGGAAATAACTGAACGAGCGGATTAGCACGGTGTCGGGGATTCCCGACAAGGCCACTCCGACGCTCAAGTCAGTAATAAAAAGTAATGAAGTGAAGAAGAAACAATCCTGGAAGTATATGAAATTTTCCCAGAGAGTTTTTTCATACCTGTAGAAGAGTTTATATACTCACTAAGGGAAGAGTTCCTGCTAACATAGAAGCAGGTTGTGGTGGTATCTAAGGGAACAAATTCTGTACATTGCTGATAAGTTGCTGACAAGTGAGTGGATAAGGCCGCATCTAGGGTGCAGGGTCTGCAAACCTCGCAACCGCCCTATAGCCTAGTCGTGTGGATATTTCTGTCTTTTAGCCAAGAACGGAGGCCCAGGAAGGTCGAGGGGAACAGGTCTGACAACCTAACTTCCGCCTTTATCCTGTGGCAGGGCTCGCACGCCTGATTGTCCTGACGCTCGATTATCCTTTAACGTAGAGGTACGAGGGTCGAGCCGGAATGACCAAGCGATCGGGCCCGTTGAGGAGACCGAGAAGGAGACCGAGTGGCTGAGTTGGTCGAGGCCGAGAGCAGGATTGAGCGGCAGAGCTAGCAGAGACGGAGTGGCCTAGTGGGTTGCGCGCATGATTGAGTAGCCGAGACGAGTGAGCCAAGCGGCTGAGTAGCCGAGATAAGTGAGTCAGGTGGCCGAATGATCGAGACGTAGGGCCAAGTGGCCAGGATGATCGAGACGTAGAGCCGAGTGGCCGAGATGACTGAGACGTAGGGGCGAGTTGCCGAGATGACCGAGACGTAGGGTCGAATGGCCGAGACGTAGGGCCGAGTAGCCGAGGGTTTGATGGGCTGAACCAAGTGAAATTGTTGTCGGATCAGTCAAAAGTGGTTTGACCATTGACCCATTGACCCGTCAAGTCGGATCGATTATTGACCCACCTCGCCACGTCAGGCCTACACAGACTCACTATATCACCACCGTATCAATGGTGAAAGATATATCTATATAGGAAATGGAAGAAAGGTTAAGTTGAGTCGATTAGTATTTTTAGACTTTGTTTAGAAACTATCTTTTTAGATTTAAAAAATATATTTATTGTATTATCTTTTTGACATAATTTAATTTCAATTTCTTATTCGGACAAATCAGATTATTCTTATTCATTTAAAAATAAAATTTTTAATATTTTCTATAATTCAGATCGGTAATAATTTCTTAATTGATAAACTTTATAAATTAAATATCATAACTCCTATGATTGATAATATAATTATCTTAATTTAATATTTTAATTTATACAGTTCTTATATTTTACTCTTGTACTCACTTTATAATCTAATATTTAATTTTATATAACATAATAAGTCCAATCTTGTGATGAAGAACATCTCTATCAACTTTTTTTTTATATTTTTATAAAAATAATTTTAAATACTTAAAACTTAAACTTTCGATTACATATGACTTACATAACTTACGTCTCCCACCTTAACAATATTTTCTTAATGTTACGTCTGTTTGTTCCTAGTAAACTTATTTCAAAGAAGATAAGGCACTAAGAACTAACAAAGTCCTGCCTTTACCTTCCAACACGCCTCTTCTCCTCCGGACATTTATAAATAAACGCCATGTTAATTGCAATATCATCTATATTGATCATTCAAACTGCAGTTTAAGAAAGATTATAGTTGTTTTTTTTTTGTTGCTCTAAGTTAAACAAGATCAGCACTACTGTACTATTGATGGAAGAAGAGATGGAACAGAGGAAGGTGAAGGTGAAGGAAAGGGAGGGAAACAAGAGAAGATTGAGCGAGGCACAAGTGAGGCTCTTGGAGACGAGCTTTCAGAATGAGAGGAAGTTGGAGTCTAGCCGAAGGGCCTTCCTTGCTTCTAAACTCGGCATGGAGGCCAAGCAAGTCACCGTTTGGTTCCAAAACCGGCGAGCCCGGCACAAGACCAAGCAGGTGGAGGCAACCTACAATGAGCTCAAGACAGCCCACCGTGCCCTCATCGTCGAGAATTGCCAACTTGAAGCTCAGGTAACAAAGTTTGGTGCGATACGATAAATCAAACTATGTTGAGTTTACTTATAGAATTCGAGCACATTGTAGGTGTTGGAACTGAGGGAGAGACTTTATAGAGTGAAAGAGGAGATTAGGAAGCTATCGTTAGGCGTCGATGGAGGAGCTTCCGGCCACAACAACATCGAGAAAAGCTATGGCAGCACGAGCTCATCCTTCTTTGATGTCGGAGATTTGGGGGTGGAAGTAGAAACTAACATGATATACATGCATAACAACCCCGATCATTGTAGGTGTGAAGTAGAAACTAACATGAAACTAACGTGTTGGTGGGGGCTTGATCATTGTCACCATGATCCTATCATGTGAGGTATCACAATTGAGGTTTTAATTTCTACTAAAATTACTCTTTTCAAATTCTCCGATCAGTAATTTTGATCAAATTATTCAAAATATGTGCCTTTAAAATAGAGGGAATAATAAATACAAAACTTCGAGAGCCATTTAGAATAATCCAAGTGCTCGACTAATTGCAAAGATAGATAATCTTCTTCAAAGCACAATTATATATATTTAAAAATTTATCTTTAAAATATTTGATTATTACGTGTAACATTTTGAATAAATTAGCACTAATTTTCAAAAATTAACATCACAATTGTATTGAGATGCTGATTTTTTAAAATCAACAATACTATCATACAGCTCCGGTCCGATTCAATTAAAAATTTTAATTTATTCGATTTAATCAAATTAAAAATTTTAAAATCAAAACAGAACTGAATTACTCAAAATAATCATTAAAAAAACAATTTTTTGAAATAATCAAATTAAGTTTTTAAATTCGATCAATTCGATCGATTAATTCAATTTAACCTAACTTTTACTCACCCCTAACTAGCTACCTATTTATTTTTCCCAAAAAACAATTTGAAAATAAAATCTATTAGAGAATGCCTATTTTGGGCTTTCAAACACAGAGATTCTAGAGCAACCTAGGCATTTGTACTATTGGGATCCCTAAATAAAGAGAGCAAATTAAATCCACTCTTTGACCCACTTTGGCTGGATGAAGAAGCAAGGGAAAAAGCAGCACTCAAATATTTACCTTCAAAATATTAATCCCATTTGAAATTTGAATCTTGATCCTCAGGGCAACAAGATTTAAGAGCCATTTTTTAGCTCTCGACTGTGGTACATGAAGCTCTGCACAATGAAGTACTTGATAGATGAGAAATTAAAAGATTGCTAGAGCTTTATACAACTAGGGACAAAAAAGAATTCAAAGGTTGCCCATGGACTGTGGTTGCTACTTTCTTGCAAATCACTACTCAACAAGTCTCCAAAAAATAAGCAATTACTTGTCAAGATCAAACTACTTATCTTGCCCTAACTTCAAGAATGCAGGTCCTAAGTCTTGTTTATATAAAGAAATAGTGATCATCCAGTCATAAAGCTGAAGTAGTTAAAGCACGCAGTATAGTTTGACAAGGCAAGCAAATGAAGAAAATGAGGTGACAATGAATGATCAACAACTTTAGTTGAACTCCTATGATATCTACATAATCTGATGTGACATCAAACCTGTACAAGCATTGATAAAGCAAGACTTCTGTGTTTTCATGTGCTCTTTGCATCAGAGTTCCAAAGAGCTTCTATTGCTACTGAAGAGGTATTTTCCAAACATGATTTGCCATTAGCCTACTTTATCTTTAGAATTAGACAGACAGTTCCTGTTTAGAAATAGATGTTCATGTTGCATTGAAGCAAGAATGAATAAAATGTTTAGAACAATTGAAATGGATCAGGAATTAGTGTTCCAGGAAAAGGGACACAACAGTTCCTCTAAAAGTGTGAGAATAAATCCAGACAACAAGCATCTGATGACCAAAGCTAGAGTTGAAATTATCAAATGTGTAACTTGGTCCAAATGATCCAATCGCATTGGCACAACAGTAATAGCATCCAAAACCCAAATGAAAACATTCACTTGTCTCTCACAAAGGCAAAAAGTATTCAGGGTAAAATATCACCTCTACTTTGACTAGAAGTAGATATGGATATAATATCATCACATTTGTTTATGATCCTGGCCGAGAGACTTAATCTACTGAGACCCTTTGATCATTTAAAATCAATTACAACTGATGAACTGGAGGCTGCAGTAAAGAATTCATTGCGCAAATCATTTATGTGCTTCCATCTCCTCTGCTACAACAATTCTGGTAACTTCAAGGGTCAAGGATCAAATTGAGACATTTGAAACTTGAAGATCAAACTAAGACGCATTTGATAGTTTCAAGGGCCCAACTGAGAATTTAAAACTTCTGATGCTAATGTGTGAGTTTTGAAACTTCAAGTACCGAGCTAGAATTTCTCAAAAACAAAGGAAAATTTGCCAAAGCTCTACAAACTTTTACAACAAACTAAAGCTTAAAGGACAATAGGCTGTCACTTGTCACTTTGTTCGATGATCTGCAATCATGACAAGCTTTCCTAATAGAAATAGATCTCTTGTTCAGAGATTGTGTTCATGCATCCTTTATAGGAACAGAATTGGACCTCCTTAACTCCTGGTGTGGAAGGGATGGTTTGAAAGAAGGTATGAAAAACGAAGAGGTAGAGAGCTGTCTGTGATTCATCGAAATTGAAGATAAACAGCTGAAAGCAGTTGTCAATCTCTGTTTCTCACCATCCTCTGTTTGAGAATCTGAATCATGTTGAACAGCAGTTATTTTAAGGGGCTCAGGTAGGATGAAGTTACAGAGGGAACCTGCAAAGAAATTCATCAAAAGGTACTGAGTATGTCAACAAGATGGATAATATAAACTGACCCGAGAGTGAAAGACAATATACTGCATTACATAACATTGAGCATAAAGATTAATGATTCAGTTGCTAAATTCATATTAATTATCCACTTAAGGATGTTCTTACGTTGAGGTTCAAGCAAAATTTCTGAATACAAGCAAGGACATGATTAATAATAGAAGAAAGAGACCTATGTACCTTGTAGCAACAAGGGGCAAACATGTTCTTTCATCGCATGCATATGGATCTTTTTTTTACAAAGCAAATGACTAAGTGGAAATGCATAATCAAAGCTCTGCATATGTATACGCTACTAGTTCTAACACGACAAAAACAATCTGAAAACTCATGTGAGTGGGTGTAGATTAAAAGAAGTAAAAGCAACAAGCAACAGAGAACAAGGAATATATGTTATATATATGTATCCTCTTTATCTCCTTTTTGCACAAAATGCACATGTCTCTTATTGCTTCACACTTCAGTCACTAAAATTTTTTGGCTTGAATTTCTTCAATTTATGGTTGTTCCTAATACTTATTTTGTTCCTGTGGCTATTATTATATGATTGAGCAGAAGCTAGCTCAGCATTATCTCATTTCTCAGACAACTTGAAATCTAAATTGATCCACCAATCTCAATTGATTTCCCTAATCTTAATTCACATATAATGCCAAGAAATTAGGATATCATTGAATCCCTTCTTACAAAATAATTTTAAAGTGGCTAATAATCTAATTTCATACACAGCATAGTTATGTGTCAATCAATTTTAAGTTATACACGTTTAGTAGGTTGCAGAAACAAACTGGAGCAGTTTAGGGCAACCATAAATACAGAATTTATTGAAGATAAGTAGTCACAGTTTGAATTGAAGGGAACTATACCAATCCTCGCAAGTCGATTCACCCATTTAGGAATAGAGTTACCAGTCAACTTATAACAGATATCTTGGCAGAAGTGGTTGCAGTTCTTTGTGATCAAATGGTAAGTGTCTCCATTGTAACTTCCAGACTGAATTTCCACAAACTCTCTAATGTTTAAAGGGTCTAAACATGTTGTCCCCATGAATATTGATTTCCTAAATTGGTAGCCTGGACATTGGCGTGGTTCAACCTCAAATACTCCACTTGTTGGATAATCATGTGCTCCAAATGCATATTCGACCCCATGAACTGCAAGAATATATTCAAATGGAGAGGTCAATTTGCTACTAATACCTGACAGGAGAATGCTTATAAATCAAGAACCTTAAGAGAAACTCATGGAAAGAAGATTTGTGCTATAAAATTCACTTGTAGGTAGTGAAACCATCAGAAATCAAGGAAATATACAGAAGTAATCAACCGCTGAGATTTTTCTGTTGTCATAAATTATGTAATTTTTATGATGCAGAAAAGATTTTCCTGTTTGTACCAAAACAGTTTGTTTTGGTATTTAGTTTAGTAACATTGAGTGGTCTTTTACAATGTTTTGATTGGATCCTTTGCAAAATATGCTGTGTGATCTTGTTGTCTGGATTTCATGATATATTGCTTTGAAAAAAATTTATCAAATATACCCTTGTAAGTTGTAACTTTGATGTGAACCGATAATGTAGATAGACTCTCTTAGTAATCAAGGCCTTAGTTTGCCAAGGAAAGGAGCCATACTTCTAGGCATAAGCCAAAACAATCCTTGTTTGTTGTCATTTTATGGTTAGAGTGTCTCTATAGTTACCCAACATCTATAAGCAATTATTTGTAAGGGAGTAGTCTATCAGTAAATTCTTATACCAATTCTGTTGCAATGATGCAAACGTGATGCTTGAAATTCCCTCTTGGTTCAGGCAGTCTTGATGACACAGCATGTATCATGCATGCAAGTTCCACCTAAAAAGGAAGTTTTTTTATTCTTGAAAGGCACTTAAACTACTTAGCAGTCATCTGATAAGCAGAAAAGGAACTTGAATCACCTGGCCGATGTAGGTGCACAAAACCTAATAAATTGTAGTCTGACTTGAGGGACCAGACAATTGAAGGCAAGTCATTTGAACACCATGACCTAGGTAGGATGTTCTCAAGAAGTTTTCATACATATGCTTGTGCTGAAATCCTCACCACTACGGTCTATAAAGTGTGTTTATCAGTTTACCCAAGTAAATACTATGAACTGTACTATGGTATTGCTTTCCCCGCCCCCCTTTGTTTTCTCATTCTCAAATGTGATACTCTATGATTGGGTCCTTGCTAAAGCAGCCTCTATCAAACACTAGATCATTTACATATCTAACTAAAGAATTCAAGGTATAGCTACAAATATGATAAGACAGAGTCAACAATATCTTAACCAATTAAAGTTAACCAACATATGTTGTAGTTTATCAGATGGAAGAGTGCAATGAGTTGAATGCAATGTCCATAAAATCATGTATTCACATTAATGGAAACTCATGAATGTTTAAGCAAATGAATAACCCATTAGATAATCGAAGAATTTTCATCATTAACATTTTAACAAAGCAATCCGTTTATAGATGAGTGAATCCATAAAAACTCTTTCAACAGTATTAGTAAATAGTACCTTCAACACCTGTATGAAATATCCCAAGACCTGCCCAGTACATGTAGCCATTTATCGGTGTCAAGTCATAAACATTCAGATAAACAGGGGCATCTCCTGATGTTTGGCTGGCTAATCTAACTTTTGGAAACAAACAAAAATGTGTTGTTGTTCTACTCAGTCGAAAAGGCAAGAAGGATTTCTTCCCCTTCTTTAAGCTTGACTTCATGCTCCTGCATTCAAGGAAAAAAAGAGGAAAAGTTGAAAAACACAAGCAACCGACAGTAAAAAAACTAGAAACAACATCTGCTGCTGCACAATCGGTGAAACTCAGAGATAGATGAATTATTCAAACAAGAACAAACAATGCTGAAATTTCCAATTCTAAAACCACACGAGAGAAGAAAAGTTTCTGGAAGAAATTGACAGATCAGCTTCTCATGCGAAAAGCATTTGGACATTAGGAAGCCCATTTGTCTCAGGCAAACGCAATCAGATCTTCCCAAGATTTAGCTAAACCAATGATGCCAGTCGAAAGGTGAAACGGGATAACCGATGATGCTTAAACCAAGAGAAAATAAATGACTCCGGGAAGCCCAAGGAATCAATGCATGCAATAAAAATAACTTAAAGAGCAGTTGGCAGCAAGCCTAGCAACGAAAAAATTGAGTGCGAGAGGGGAAAAGCGCATAACTAAAAACAACAACTAGAAAGATTAACCTTTCCGAAGATCTAAGCAACATGAAACCCCCATAAAACATGGCCAATCGATAGCTTGACGACAGCATTCAAACGACAGACGCAGCAAGAAGTATCAATCTAAGGTTCATGAACTATATACATCACAAGGCATAAATGGAAATTAGGAAAAGTTATATTTCTTCAATCAAACCCACGTCCTCGAAAACTAAACGCGAATCTAACTACATTCAGGATGCGGAGCAAAAAAAATGACGATATCCAGATCTTAACTGAAACCCACACGAAATCCTACTATAGGAAGAATCTTTCTCCGAATCATTGAACACATCCAATCAACCAAGTTCCTCAACGACCTAAATTGCAAGAGAAAACAAGAGAACAAACAAGGCACTCTTGTCCAAGAAAACCCAGCAATCAGGTCCTCGCCCGCCGCCTAATCGCACAAGGAAAAGCCTCCATTCTGAGAATTCGACAGAGCGCCGGTCTTCTCCGCGACAGCAGTCTCGGGGTAGACAGAGATAGGGCACGGGAGGAGGGAGATCTGACCGCCACCTCCCCGAGATGCGATTTCTCTCTTCCTGCTGCTGCGATCAAGGGAGAGGAGAGAGAGAGAGAGAGAGAGAGAGAGAGGGCGCCTGGCTGTCTTTCTGTTGGCTGTTGGTGCGCAGTGAGATTAGAAGGGCGATGCCACTTGAGACGCGTTTTTTAAAACACTTTGCACTTGCGACAATTTTATTAATTTTTTTTACTTGCGTTATAAAAAAAAGACAAAAGTGAGATTTGGTCCTTTAAAAAAATTCAAAATAATATAAAAAATAGTTTTATTCAAAATTGCCAGGTCAAAAATTACATCTTTTTATTTGAATAGTTAAAAGAATTTTTTTTATTTTTGATACTATTATAACAACAACTACATGATCATAATTGTTAAATTATAGTAATTACAAGACTAATTAATATAACATAATATTATAACCATTATAAATCATAATTAATACAATAACACTAAATTTTAAAAAATAATTTGATCTAATAGTGTGTTATGTGTAATAATTTAAATAAGTATGAGCAATTTTACTTTAAAATGGAGTAATTTTAACTAAAGCTATCATAAAAATATTAAAACAAAACTAGTTTTAAAATAAAATAATATTTTTAATATTTTTAAAAACTGGAGCCTCCTTAATAAAAATAAAGCGTGTCTTTCTAATTTTTACCCTTAATTTATTTATTTTAGATATTATATATTTAATTAATAAAGGAGTTTTAGATATTTCTCAGTCCACGAACGGAACTACTTTAAGCCAGTTTCTATTAAACAGCCCATGGGCTTACCTCATCAAGGACTGGAGGAAAATGGGCCCATCAGATCGGCCCAATCAATAACTCGACGACAGAATCGCCTCCGACCAGCCACACACCAGCGTCGTCCACCTGCTGCGAGGACGAGTCACCCGACCAGGCCTGGACTCGCGAGGTGGCGTCCATGCACGTCGCCGCCTCACGAGACCTACGCATGTCCCAGGTTTCCTTCTTCTCATCGACCACCATTCTTATGCCTCTCTGTTCTTCCAATCCCTCCACATATCCCTTACCGCCGAGATCACAGAGATTGGCAAGGAAATGTTGGCGACTTTGAAAGCTCTGGTTGTGGTCGGACTGGCCGCCCTTCTGTGTGCCCTCGCGACGGCCACAGATGGAGACGACGTCCATCATGCGCAGCAATTTACTCCGCTGGTGACCAAAGAGAGCAGGAGAACCCTGGCGATGACGGCGTCGGGGATGATCACGGCCGTCGATGTGCATGACGGCTACAGGGGCGCTTACCACCTTCAGTTCATCACCATGGAGCCTGGTTCTATCTTCCTCCCTGTGCTCCTCCACACAGACATGGTCTTCTATGTCCACACTGGTATTTATCAGTCTCTTCATTGTTTTAGTTTCTCTCTGCACATATGCGCGGTTCATGAAGCTTTAGTGTGCAGGTAGAGGAACGGTGACCTTCATCGGCGACGGCAGTGAAGAAGAGGTTGGAGTCGTTCGCGGTGACGTTTACAGGCTCGAGCAAGGTACGACCTTCTATGTGAAAAGCCACCCTGATCCAGCGAGAGAGCGGCTCAGAATTCATGCAATCTTTGGCACTCTGGAGGTTGATCATTACAATACCTTGGTAGGTTCAGAGATCGATCTCTTTGCATAGTTGACAGCGCTGATGGCTTCTTGGTTGCAGGGGCTTTCTGCAGGAGTTTACTCGAATATCAGCGACTTAGTTCGAGGATTCGATGACAACATTCTCCAGATGGGTTTTGGGGTATCTTAATTTGAATCTGTCACAAGGCATACCTGAATTTGACATCTGAATGATTGATTTCTGTGATGGATGTGCAAGGTTTCGGCGGAAACAATTCGACGCATCAAATCTGCTCCGGCATCTTCTCCGATCGTGAACTTTGCTCGAAGGAATAAGACGGAGGAGCCAAACTGGAAGGAAGAAATCATCGAAGCTCTTTTTGGCGTCAGAGGAATATCTGATTTGGTGAACAAGAAGAAAAAGAAGAAGATCGAAAGCAAGGCATTCAATTTCTTCAAGGCTAAACCGGATGTGAAAAACGCCAATGGATGGAGCATCGCGTTGACACACAAGGAACTCAAAGCTCTCAAGGGTTCCCATTTAGCCCCATTCATGGTCAATTTGACGAGGGTAAGCGATTGATTGCTTGTCGAACTTCGGAAAATCTCGACTCGTGTTGATTTGCTGATGACATTTTGAAGGGCTCGATGATGGGGCCGCACTGGAACCCTAGGGCGTCGGAGATCGCCATCGTGATACGAGGGCGAGGCATGGTGCAACTGGTGTGCCCTAGCGATGCATCTGGGAAGAAGATTAGGGGCGCCGCCGCCGCCAAATGCCAGAGGGCGAAGTTTAAGGTGGAGGAAGGGAGCGTGTTCGTGGTGCCGCGATTCCACCCGATGTCGCAGATCTCGTTCAACAACGAGACCTTGGCATTCGTGGGATTCAGCAGCGCGACGAAGAACAACCACCCGCAGTTCCTGGCGGGCAAGAGATCGGTGCTGCAGGTGATCGACCCCGACGTGCTGGCGGCGGCGTTCAACGTGAATTCGAGCGTGGCCGAGGGCTTGTTGGCAGCTCAGGGCGAGGCGGTCATGCTCCCGTGCACGTCGTGCGCGGAGGAGATGGAGGCGGAGATGGAAAGGGAGGAAGAAGAAGCGAGGAAGAGAGAAGAGCAAGAGGAGGCGAGGAGGAGAGAAGAGGCGGAGAGGGAAAGAGAAGAGGAAGCAAAGAGGAGGGAAGAGGAGGAAGCGAGGAAGAGGGAGGAGGAGGAAGCGAGGAAGACAGAAGAGGAAGAAGCGAGGAGAAGAAAGGAAGAGGAAGAAGAGAGAAGAAGGGAGGAAGAAGAAGAAGAAGAAGAGAGGAGAAGGAAGGAGGAAGAAGAAAAGGAGAGAAGAAGAGAGGAAGAGAGAAGGAAAGAGAGAGAAGAGGAGAAGAGAAAGGAAGAGGAAGAGGAAGGGGAAGAAGCTAGAAGAGAGAGGGAGGAAGAGGGAGGAAGAGGAAGAAAGTAGAAGAAGAGAAGAAGAGGAAAGGAGGAGGGAGGAGTAGAAGTAAACGGGTCTCTGTTTCTGTAATTACTGGTTATAAATAAAGAAAGGAGGAACAAAATTCCTTTCATTATGCAAATTATTAAAATAATCTCCTTTTTTTAATAAAAAAGTACTCAACCAACTATTTTAAATTTTATTTCAAACGTTATTATAACAGTTTGTTGGTTGTTATTGTATCGTATAGTAGTTATTGTAGAATTAATTATTTTATTTTAATTAAAATTATTATATATTACAATATTTTTTTATTAATTTATCAAAATTATTAAATTTTAAATTGATTAAAATTATTTTAAAATAATTATAATAACTACCGAACTAATTAGATTAGCTATGAAGTTGATATACCAAGCTTTGAATTTTTAAAATTTAAAATTTTGAATTTTAAAATTTAAAAAATATTATATTAAAATATTTTTTATCAATTTAATACAAATAAATTTTTTAAACTCATTTTAAATTAATTAAAATAATTATAAATAATTGTAAAAGCATTGAGTAGTTATTATAATTATTATAATAATATTGTATTAATTATTTTATGTTATAGCGGTTATTTTGTAATTGTTATAAGTTGTAGTCATTAGTCTTAGTTATTAGGAATGTCACTCACCAATTCTATCCAAATTGATCTTAAAAATATCGAATTAGGATTGGAGATGGATTTGGATTGACTTGATTTTGAGATTTAGAGTTTTTGAAGTTAATTCAAATTGTTTTTTGAAAATTAAGATATTTTTATGTATATTGTTAATATGATAAATGATAAATGATAAATTGTTTATAGGTTGATATATCCTGATCAAGAAAATTCAAGTCTATCTTGATGAAAATAATACATCAGACGGAAGAAGGGGGAGCGACTGCTTGACTAGCTCTATGCCTAACTGGCTTCATACTCGACTCATTCAACCCCCTCGATAGGCACCTGAACGACATATAGACGAAAAACATGTGGGATAACATAGTACACAAAACAACGGGTAACTAAATACATTATTAATATAGTATGATCTTCTACCGTATTGGGTATGGATGATGAGACCCTTCTTTATAATGATGAGATATTCTCCTTACCATGTATGTGGCATTCCCTTTGATGACTGTATATAAAAGGAATCCACTTTCGCATATGCATACACATTGACCATTATTTGCATCCACTTTTTCCTCTCATTCTTCTTCCTCATCTTCAAACGGTGGACTAACTTGGGTGTTATAGTAGTTGAGCTAAGTCACTCTTGGCCTCTATTCTAATCCTCTTTCTTCTCTTCAAAGCCTTGCAGGTCCGCTGTTTTAGCTCAGCTACACATGAGTTCTGAGCGACTCCATCAACACAGAAGTCAAGTGTCCGATGAATTATCTGGAGGCGAACCCAAATAGGAACAATTAGATTGATCATTGATCGTGTTAGGTCTAGCTTAATTTTAATGTCTAATTGGTTTCAATATAAGTGTCTACAGTGAAATATCAATCGAAGAGTCAATTGAACCATATCGTCTCTCCTTACTTATTGTTATCGAAGCTAACTGGCTCTCTCATTGCTACTATAGTACTCACAATCCGTTAATCCATTAAGATTTGATAATACAAAACAAAATAAATTTTTTCTCAATAAATTTTTAATTCTTTTTATCTTTTATATTCTCTCTATCTCATGATATGATTTAGATATTAGAGGAGTTGTCCTCGAAGCATAGCTGAATTGGTTACGACGTAGTAGAGTTGCAGAAGATATTAGAGGAGTCTCACTAAATTACTTTTGATTCTATAATTATTTTTTAAAAAACATAAATATAAAAAAGCAATTACTATTTTAATCGGCCGCCCGGAGCGGAATAGGAGTGCGATCCTTTTTGGCGCCAAACGATGGCGCCAAACTCTGTTCCCCGCTGGTTCAAGTCCCGCCTCC